>JARHVA010001229.1:0-5000 GCA_037957365.1 Torreya grandis
TAATTAAACACAAAATAAATAATTATTACACCATTATGGTAATGATAAGTATTTATTTTAAGCTATTATTTATCTGTATTAAGGTGTTAAGACCTATAATGATATTTTTAAATATAATTAAGATAACTAGTTAGTGTTCTCAATGCTAATAAGATATGTTGGTTAGATTACATACATAGTACCAAAAATTAGTCACCCAAATTTGAATTTTCAAAAATAGTAATATTTATCAACACATTGGCATGATATAATAATAATCACACAAGATTAGATCTTCTAAGTATAAATCTAAACTAACACACACATATATGTAATTACCTAAATGCAGATAACATAAATAATATACTAATGCTAATAATTCAAACCATGCATCTAAGATGTACTAGCTAATGTGGTGTGTGTATGATTCTATTCATTTATATATCATCTCCCAACATATCCATCTATGTTACCCTCTCTGATGATGCTCTCCCTTTGTCATGATCTGAGGGATGAATCTCTCCTACATCCAACTCAGGATAAATAGGAAGTTAGTAAATAACATCATGATAAGTATATCACAAAATACTACTAAATAACAAGTCAACATGATTACATTATAAAGAATACACACTATAGCTAACTCATAGTAGTGAAATCATGTAATCGAAGTAATATTCAATTGTCCCATAACAACATATAATTCATAGCTTAGTCAAATAATGAACAAATTAAATTAATAACTATAAATATCTATAAATAATCAAGTAAGTTTACTTAGTGATAAATTAGGATGTAATATCCTTCCCCCTAAAACCAATCATCATCCTAATGACACTTAATCAAACACCTATTCTAAATTAACAACATTATTCAGTAGTAAATTAACATAGTATGAACCATCAAATTAAGAAAATAAATTTAGAAATCACTTGTAGAACTCTTCATAATCCTCCCAAGTAGCACTATCCTAAAATTATTGATCCCATGAGACCTTTTATTATGACATCTACCTATTACAAAAAACAAAGTTGTGAGTGTCAATTACTCTAATTGGTTCTACCATGACCACCATAAGGTCTAAAACCTGCAAAGTATTCTTATCCAACATATTTGAAGGATCAACTATATACTTTTTTTAAGATAAAAAACATTAAATATATTATGTAATAGAGCTACGGCTGGTGGTAATACATGCTTATACACTATAGGATTGACCACTCCTAACACCTCTAAGGTTACCACCTATCTTTTTTATAATTTTTTTGTCTTCTCAAATTTAATATTTAACCAAAATAACATGCAATCATCATAAAAGTCATAAAAAATGACCATGGAGAGTTCCACAAAGCCTCCCAACCCTTTTGCACATCTATTTAAGCTAGAGTGTTTTTCTCATTCTAGAGAAAAGTGTTCAAAGATCTTGGTAAGAATGATGTGTATAAGTCAATACCATTGCCACTCTATGTAACTCTGAATAAGTATGACATTTCAATACTGTCACTACTCTAAAAAGCTATCGACAAGTATGATAATAAATAAGAACTAGAAATAATACATTTCTAATTTATATTAAATTAAGGAGTAAATATTCCTTAGTATACATGCATATAACCATATGATTGATTTTGACAAGTCTTGCTTTCTAAATCTTAGATTCAACAAGATCCTCTAGTCAGATCCAAAATCAATAACTATCGATTCAATGTGAAACTAACTAGGATATACTCCCATCTCTTAGTACTCATGTTCCTAATTCACCACTCATTCCTTAGGTCCTCACAACCTAAGGATATATAAAATGTACACATGGTTCAATGGATAACAAATCCATATAAACATTCCATAATTGCATTAAGTTTACATTAGCCAAACATAACTAATATCATATTTTATAACTTAACCTATTCAATTATATTCATAATTAAAGAGGAAATAATATTAATGTTAACATATCAAACAAAATCCAAGGATCACACTGTTCTTACAACCCTATATAAGGAACAAATGAAACACTACATTCCCACTTGCTTGACTTGTTATATAACAAGTTATAGGCTTATCTTAACCCCTTAGACTAATAAGATGTTCTACACATCCTATTTCATACTAACTCTATGTGAAAGGTATATAAATGTATCATAAAAAAACATGTTTTTCATAAGATGAGAATAATATCAATCTAATCAGGGTGAATCATAACATAATGATTATAATCAACTTAAAAATCTTAATCCAAAACTAATATAAATTTAAGGTTCACCACTCCACGTAGTCAAAGTTCATAAGATTAGATAAAGTAGTAATGGATAGTGTGACTCTAAAATTCCACAAGTGGAAATTAGTAAATTAACATATCACTAATAAAAATCTTAAATACCTTCACATGGTATTAAGAAAACACCACAACCCAAATTGAAAAAATTTCTACACACTTACCAAACCTGTAAGTGTAGTATCAAAACCTACTTCCACAACTAGAAGGAAAAATATTAACCACATAGATGTATCAATCCATTCCATTCCTACAACTTCTCTATCAACAATAAGTAAAAGACACTATCTAAAAAAATATAGGGAATATTGTCAAAACAACATTTGAGAAACAAATATTTGACTAAGGGAACACTTAATCAACATTATGAAAATATGAATATGCTCAATGGGCTTATAATGATGTCAAAGGAGGGTGAGAGAGTAACAACTCACCTCTATGCTAACTATGTGAGATGACACCTCTTCCTAATCCACATAAACATACGGTGTCAATCTATGAGCAAACTCCTAACACTAGGAATGCTCAATAAAGATAACTACATTCCACTACAAGGAGAATTCCCACCGCACTAGGTGGTGCCAATATACATGTTATCTTTTAGGATTCCCTCCCTAGGGTTAATGTACATAAGATACAAAACCTTATCAAAATTCATATATTCTTAAATGAGAAGCATCTCATGATTTTTAAACACTCACAATAAAAAACACTAGTGATGGAGGTGACTCGATTACAAGTAAGGATGTAATCATTCTTGAGGTATTCAACTTAAGTAATAAAAAATAATATTATAGGAATATCTTGTTCATGACTCATGAACTATGCTATGAAATCACCTACCCAGGCATCATATACAACCATCACCATCAAGACACTCGATAAATGAACTCTTCAACAAGAGGGTCAAATTGATCTTGAAGGTACACACTCAATATACCACATAACATTTCTTAGAATCAACTATTACCTATAATATTAATCAAACCATACATGAGGATTTACTAAATCTCATACTCTAATAATGGTGTAACATGATTTTGCATTGAGGCACTACAAATCCAAAATACACTTCACTTAACTAGTATAACAATACCTATACTCTCATATCTTGAGGGTTTCCTTAAAAAAATGCTCTTCATGTTCATCCTGATGTTCTTTATCTTCATATCCATGAAATTCCTACTGTAGGGCTCAAATTCGGTCACTAGTTTCATTCATGGATGAGAGAATATGATTTAACTTTATGGTTGCTCAGTGCCAAATCAATATGGATCAAATGGAGGGTTACTGTCATTGACATTTGAAGTACCCAGTCCATAAACTCTATCTTTCATCACTCTCCTTTTTGATAATCATAAGGATATGAAAATGCTAGTGGACTTATTAGATCCTATAGTTTGATTCATAACTCTAATACCACATGTAACAACGCCACTAGGTTTGACTTAGAAAAACATGATTTTTTTAATTTTAAGAACATATTCTTCAATTAGATTATACCATGAAAATCTAATTAGTGATCCATATAAAATACTATAAGTATGATAACTATAAAATAAGTAGGTGACATTATTTATCATTGATCACTATCATCATAAGAAACACATCATAACTGAATATATAGAAAGTGATTATAGATATCCATCCATGGCTGGTACAAACATACAACCATTACTATTAATATATAATAATCAAGTAATTACAACTCATCTTGATAATGTTTCAATAAAAAATACAATACAATACACATATATAAGATACATGGCTTCACAGAGTATAAGTTCCCTTGACTCTAGTATTTATGGGAATATCAAGTGTCATCTCCAAGTAAGTATTGTTGTAGGGATGGAGAGCATCATCCAAGAACCTTTCCATACCAACCACGAATCATTAATCCCCTGCACAATTTTCCATAAAGGAATGGACCTCCCTTCATGGATGAGTAGATAGTGATGGTGTCAGAATCTAGAGAGACAAGCTAGTACCCATGTGTTGTATGATTTTTAAAAAATACATGCAGTGTACCATAAAGAAACCCATTCTAACAAGATATCACACAAACATGTAAATCATACTTATGAAATGAAAATGTCTCACTTAATATTACTTTGGCCAAAGTTTTCAATACTTAATGATCTCTAAGATCAATCAATTTCAAACACACCACTTGATCAAATTGTATTCATTTGGCATTGTAATGCTAGTACACTAGTGAAGTTTGTCTCACTACTTACTCAGTGCTAATAGAGTGAGATTTAGTTAACATATATATAACCAATATATTCATACAAATTACTTCCTATTAGTAATCATAAAATATTCTAATCACATGAATAATCAAATACATACATTTAGTCCATCAAATCTATGAATGAATCTCTACAATATCATTTATTACATAATTAATAAGCAAGCAAGTGTAGATTATACCAACTGGGTATTATATATATATATATATACATATATATATATATATATATATATATATATATATATATATACATATACATACATACATACATACATACATACATACATACATACATACATACATACATATATAGAAAGATACATATTATAATTTACGTAAGAAAACACAAAATAATACTTCTTATTGGCTATCATAAAATATGATAAATGCATACATTTAGTTTGTCAAATGTATGAATGAATATAGACATTACAGTTTGTACCACTTGAGTATAACATACATTTAGACTATATTCTTCAAAAAAAAAATACA
>JARHVA010001229.1:610000-875000 GCA_037957365.1 Torreya grandis
CTTTTCCCATTGGGAAACCATTGTACCTTGCTCGATAGTGGCAC
This sequence comes from Torreya grandis, assembly GCA_037957365.1. NCBI lineage: Eukaryota > Viridiplantae > Streptophyta > Pinopsida > Cupressales > Taxaceae > Torreya > Torreya grandis. The sequence goes on from JARHVA010001229.1 coordinate 610,045, forward strand.
ATCCCTTTCAGGGTTTGTTTTGTTTAAAAAAGGGACATCTTTATTTCTTTGTGCAAGTGGACAAAATTGTGTTTTGTCACTTGAGGGTTTCTTTTATGTGTACATAACTGTAAATAATATTTTTTAATGGGGAATCATATCTTTTATCATCATGAGATCACAACTACAAGTCTAAGGAATCAAGTTCGTTGCAACCAACCCCAGACTTGTGAAGGAATCTTCCAGCTAGGGTATCTTTGTAGAATATGCTAAGTATGGCTATGAAATTGTATAAGTAAAGGGGATCTATCACTTTAAAAAGGTTAGCTAAAATTTGAGTATAAAATATATATCTCAAAGAGTCATCCCTCTGTAGTGCCCTAGTACCAAATCGATTTCATTTGTAAAATTGTTGGAAAGCTTTAACATCATCCATGATGTTCCCTTGTTATAGTGTCATTCTGCATAGTGTCTCATGATATCAATTTTTCAAGAAATATATTGTAATCGATCCTTTCTCATTGAATGAATAAAATATGTTCATGGTTTCCATTTTGTCTTGTTGTTTAAGTGTAGTGTTTCTTTTTGAAAGCTAAATAGAGTGGTTGTATGGTGTATGTTTCTTTGTGGTAATCATTTAAAAGGTACAACCAAAATGTAAAACCCCTTCTATTTTAAAGTTTGAGGGAATAAAGTATTGGTAGCCTTTTTAAGGGTAGCCCTGGGCTCACGAATATAATAGGAAAGAATTCTTGAGGGGTAACTTGTAGTTTTGCTCATAAATCTTCAAGGATCATCTGTGCATATTTTCTTCCTAGCTATCTCAAGAATCAAGTTAGCATCTGTTGATAAAGATGATGTAATGATTATGTTAATACCTCTAAGTTCAATTATGATCCCTCCACATATTTTTATCAAGTTATTCATATAAACATTGTCCTACCATATTCTACCCCACATACAACATATACCTCACATACATTACCTAATGGATGCATTATACATTGTTTACCTAAAGTGTGTTCATTTTATGTGCTCAAAATCCTAATATTGCATTCCTCTTTTTTTCCCTATCATTCAACAACAATTTCCACATGGAATATTATAATTATTTCCTCATCTATCTTAAGTAGCTCACATATGACATAAGACATTCATGCATTTTGTGTGACAGCCCTTCCTAGGTGGAGTGTGTGAGTTTAGTTATGTTGTTGTCATACCCCCTCATCCCTAATTGTAAATCCTCATAAATGTTGAAGGTTCAAAGTCCCTTCACCAGAACGAGCTACCCCCATAGGTCTTCTCACCTTGGTTTAGGTAGAGACAAAATCAGTAGGGAACTAACTATCCCCTTTATCGTGCCCATCTCAGTTATTATCCCCATTCAATTCTCTCAAGGTGTTGAGCCCTCCCTAGCTCCAATGACATCTCACATGGATTCTCACCTTTGACTCGTACCCCCCCCTTTTTAGTGTATTCAAGGCTAAGTGATGACGGTGTGTAATTGAAAACCAATAGGCTTTTTCTAGAATCATTATCAGGGACCTTATCACCCGTGTTACAAGCTTGGTTGTTAGAGAATATTAAGTGTTTTATTCACCTTGTTTCCAAGTTAAAATGCTTGCCTATGTCCTATTGGTAATCTTTTAATTCTCTTTAGAACATTTACCCTTGTTTGTGAAAATCTATTTAATATCCTTAAAGAGTGTTATCAATGTGTAAAAACTAGCAGCTCTTTATAGTTGTGCCTTGTTTTGTTGATCTAGAAGCATTCTTTCTAGTGGTGACTTCATTCTATCACAAGGTTAAAGAGCCAATACCTATTATTTGTACCTTCCTTTATCTCTAAAACATCTCTTTAGCTCAACAAAACTGGAGGGTACTAGATCTTCTTTCTAAAGAAATCCTTTAAAAGAGCTTGTCCTTGAATTGAACGTACCATCTAGAAGAAAACAATTTTGAGAACCTATTATAGGTCAAGGCTCATGGTATCAAGTAGGACCTAATCATTTTGTTCCTCTTCACACGTACCCCTTGTTCTCTAACATCTCATTAGTTGAAGGGTACCAAAGTGCTTCAGATAGTTCTAAACTTCTTGTGACTCAAGCTCCCTCTCCCCAAAGAAGCATTTCCCCTCTTTCTAGTTCTTGGAACATTGTTCACTCTTGACTTCCCCCCGGTTCATCTTTATCATCTGATTCAAAAATGGGAGATCATGACTCAAGAAGGAGGATGTTTAATGTAGATAATGAAAATGATGGAAAGGATGATCAATATTTAGGTAATTGGCACAGACCATTCATGATCCCAAGATTTAGACCCATCAATTTCACTGGTATGCTCAATTTTTCCAAAGAGGTCCCTATCAAGATCAGAAATGTACTACCTAAGTTTGAGGGAAATAATGTGGTGTCTAGGGAGCAACATTTGAAAGCCTTTTTAAATGTTATTGAAGACTATGAAATTGACTTGGAAGATGTGTGTATAAATCTCTTTGTCAACACACCTGAGGATGAGGCTCGAGAGTGGTTCAAGTCCCTCCCCGATAGATCTATAGATACTTGGCAAGCAATGATCAATGCATTCAAGATGAAATTTAGTGAGAGTATAGACCCCTGATTCTTGCTTTCCAAGTTTGAGAACCTCAAAAAGAACCCCAATGAATGTGTGAAGGATTTCAATTCACAGTTTAGTAAGGTGTTGAGGAGGTTGCCTAGGGATATTAGGCCTAGTGGTTTCACTTCTCTAATTAAGTATTATGATGCATTTGACAAGAAAGTGACCTATTATCTTAGAGACAAGGCTCCCACAAATCTAGGGATGGATTTCAATTTGGCTCTTCAAATAGAAAATAATATCAAAGTTATGGGTAAGTCTTTGAATAAAAGGGTTGATGTCAAGCTGGTAAACCCTGAGAAAATGCAAACCTCCCACAAAAGAGTGGACTTGGAGGAAATAGTGAAGACCTTAACCACTACGGTCAATGAAATCTCTTACAAGCTGGCTAGAGTAGAGAAGGGATTATCCCAGGGTACCTCCAATCATGATGATAGGAGAGAGCATAAGAGAGAGGAATAGAAGTATCCCTGAGATCAAGGTCAAGGAAGGCCGCCTTTCCAAAATAGAAATAATGATAAAGGAAAGGGGCTAGCAAGGGATGATAGGAATCATACTTGAGGGGGCAGAAGGGATGTGATGGATTATTTGGCTACAAAGATTAACACTATTGATATTTACATCAATTGGTGTGATAAGTGTTATCTCCCTCACTCCCCCCATGTAGCACAAACTTTGAAGGTGGTTTAGAGGCAGTTGGTTCTAAAGTTGCATCTGATGAAGATGACATCTACATAGTTTATTTCTAGGAGGTGGAGGGTTACATCTTCATGGGAGAAGGGGTAAGTACCCTATCAGTTCTAAACTATGAGGACACCCCTGCCTATGATTGTTTCACTTTCAATTTTCATGAACTAGGTGTAATGGTTCTTTTTCCATCAATGAAATTAATGGGTGCTACCACTACTCAGGCATTATAGGATGCATGTGAAAAGGTAAGAGCTCTATCCCTAGACTTTGTCTATGAGATCAATATGATGCATGAATATGAGTTTCTAGTTCATGATTTTGAGTAACTAAGAACAATGACGAAAGATAAGTATGGGGACTCTCCCCCATCAATCGAGGATTGTTAGTTGATGATTCATGTTGCAATTGCCCAAGAAAAGGAGTATAATCTAAGAAGCGAGGATTAGAATACTCCCCTAAAAAAATGAAGGTATTCCTACTCCTAAGGCAAAGACCAAATAAAAAATAACTGATAGAATGAGGGTATATTTTGAGTGAAAATGTCACAAGTTTACCCACCAATACTCCACTACCCAAATATAGTGTTTGTGACATTGCCCATGTACTGAGTCAGCTAAACGTCACAATACCTTTTATGTATCTTCTTAGGATCTTGGAGCATAGAATGAGATCCTTCAAATATTTAAGGTTCACATAAAATGTCACTACCAATGAAATTGTTGAGGTATAGCCTCCCATCATCCTCCCTAAAAAAAAGAAGAATGCCTCAGAATCTTTTAAGTAACACCTTGAAGTGTACCTAGGAATGACACTAGTAGAGAGCCAAATGGATGTTGACCTATTCTATACCACCTTGATGATTAGCAGATTGATCATCCATAATTGCATGTTTGATTCTGGCACATCATATAATATCATGTCACTAGTTGTACTAAATCAATTATACATAAGAATAACTCTAGTGTATGGATGATACCTTGCCATAGATTCCAGATAAGTGTCTATTGTTGGTGTGGTAAAAGGGTTGGTGGTATAGCTTGTGTAATACCCTAGAAAATTCATGAGCATGGATGTTGTTGTTATAGACTGTCCACATAAGGGGGGTATGTTGCTCTCCAGGGAGTTGAATACTAGCATTGGTGGTTGTGTTCAAATGGATTTATCTTATGCCACAATACCTTTGGATGGGAAAATAGTTCACCTAAATCAGGAAACACAAATGTTTCATATCTTGGAAGACCCCAAGTATGAGTTGGATGAAGTGTTGTATGTAGACACAGATATCAAGAGCTTCATGGAAAATGTCAAGTTTATAGCGATGCCCCCTGATGTTGATATCTAAGATGAAGACTCCATCTAGATTATGCACTTTGATGGAGCATGTTCCAATATTGGAAATGGGGCCAGAGTTGTTTTCTATACTCCTAAGGGCCAAAATTTCAAGTTCTCCTTTTAATTGGCTTTTGAGTGCACAAACAATATTGCAGAATATGAAGCACTTTTGATATGCCTCTAAATCACCCATGAGTATAGATTCAAAAGGTTTTTAGTAAAGGGTGACTCAAAGTTAGTGGTTAAACAGGTTCAGGATGTTTACACCATGAAGCAAAAGAGGTTGAAGCAGTATTGAAATGTTGTTTAGGGCTATCTGGAATGGTTCGATGCTTTCAACATCCAGTATAATACCTGAGAACTCAATCATTTCACTGATGTGCTCACCAAGAGAGTTGAAGAATTCAAGATTGAGCCTGAAAATGTCATTTGTGAATATCAAGTTGAAACATTGGTAAGGTTCTCTATTCCAGACAATATTAATCATTGGCAAATGACCACATAAAAAATTTCCTATGTTGCATAGAGGAATTTGAGGGAACTATCACAAACTAGGATTCTATGATCTAGGTCTGTGATGGGAAGGAAACCTTGTATGGGAAAGATATAATCTAGCTTAGAACTAACACCATCCTCAGGGGATTGGTTAGTCTTGAAGTAGCCTTTGATGGAGCTAACTAACTCAAATATAGAAACATTTCCATGTCAAGAGACGTAACTCAGGTTAACATTGGGATAAAAGAAAAGCCAAGGAATATTTGGCTGAGCACTCATTTAAGTGGCAAATAAAATGGAAAATTTATTGTGTTACTAAAGAAATACTAGGATTGCCCAGCATGGTCATATTCAGAGCTAAAAGCTTATCGAGAAGATTTATTCTAACATGTTATTCCTCTTCACCCCGATGCAAAACCATTCCACTAGAAGTAGTAGCCTATCAACCCATCTTGGCCACTAAGATGCAGGAGGAGTTAAAGAAATTAAGAGATAGTGGGATCATTCAACCTATCAAAAATTCATCTTGGGTGGAAAACCTAGTCCCTATCAAGAAGAACAGAGACATATGGCTTTGTGTTTATTTTATAAATTCAAACAAGGCATCTCTAAAAGATAATTATCCATTACCTAACATGGATAACATGCTCCAAGATGTCACTAAATCTAAGCTATTGTCAACTCTAGATAGATTTTTTGGTTACAACCAAGTAGTGATAAAAGAGTTTCAAAGGTCTAAGACTGCTTTCACCACCCCATGGAGTACTTACATATATATCCAAATGCCTTTTGGTTTGATGAATGCAAGTGCCACTTTTTAGAGAGCTATGGATGTAGCCTTCACTATATTAATCGATTGATTCATTTTTTTATATCAGGAAAATGTTATAGTGTACTCTAAAAAGAGGAGTGACCATCTGATGAATTTGGAACAAATGTTAGTTAGGTGTAGAGAGTTTGGGATTTCCCTTAATCTCAAAAAGTGCCACTTTAGGGTACAAAAAACTAAGTTTTTAGGACATATTGTGTCCTATCAAGATGTCATAATAGATATTGAGAGGGTGGAGGCCATAGACAAAGTACCCATCCCACAAACCAAGAAAGGTATTCAATCTTTCTTTAGCCAAATTAATTTTGTTAGGCAGTTTGTTTCCAATTTTGCAGAGATTACTTTAACAATCACTTCAATGTTGAAGAAGGTTCAAACAATAAAGTGGGAGGAAAAGGCTACCCAATATTTTCAAGACATCAAGGCCACCTTGAAATGGCCCTGATGCTTATTAGCCCTTACTATAAAAAAGAGTTCCAAATCTTTTCATTTACCTCTATGCATACCATTACTACAGTGTTGCTGCAAAAGAATGACGGAGGTTATGAGCATCCAATTTCCTTTTTCAGCAAGGCACTTCAAGGATCCAAGTTTAGATATACCATAATGGAGAAACAAGCCTACACTCTTTTCAAATTATTGGGTGAATATTTTGTCACCAGCTGACTAACGGTAAAATAGGTGTATCAACCACAGCATAAGGAGATTTATACAGCAAAATGGATGTGGTGACCATAGATAGATTGAGCCAAATCTCTTCTCTCAGCAAGGAGAGGTTCCCTATAAACTATAGTATAATATATATATATATAAGCTGAAAATACACTCAGGGGTGAAATCATACCATCCATTTCTCTTTTTTCAGAGATGATGTTCACAAAAAAAGAGAGAATTCTTGGGTAATTATTGAAGGCATTTCTCTTCTTTTAAAAATGATATTCAGAAAATTAGAGGAAGACTTTCTAGGTAGTAACTATAACCACAAGAAACCCACAAAAGCCCAAAGTCTTTCGTTGCTTCTCTCACTGATTAGGACAAAGAAACATAGTAGGATTAAGTGCATCCCAAAGTCTCCACCTAAAACTATAACAAAGTAAAGGATTATGAAGGATAAAGAGAGCTCAAAGTCTCTCTAGTATCCTTTACACAAAACATAGACTAAAGACAATTATGGTAACACAAAGTCTCCCACAATCAGTTTCAAGACATCTTCCAGCTCACTTCCACTTATTCTACTTGTTTGATTAAATGGACAAGACTATATTTAAGAAAGAGACATAAAAATAATTTTTTAGATGACACAAGCTTATTCCAACACAAAATTTGAAAGGCCGCTTGCTTTCTCATTCATTTAACAAAATATGATTAACAGGCTAAGCTCAAAGTCTCAAGAATGTCTTTCAATTTGGGCAGAGCTTCGCTTCTGATAATAGAGAGATCTTCCTCTACCAAATGGGTGATTACAATATATAGCATTACAAGAAAGACTTGGGTGCTTTTTTCATGAAATTAGCCTATGCTAAATTGAATGCATTAAATATCTATGAAAGGGCCATGCTAAAATACGTCATCGGCCTTGACTTTAGCATTTTGAATCATCTCAAATTTTTATTCCTAAGCATGGGTTGTTTGGTCTTCTTTATGATGCTTACATGGCTGTCTATTCACCTTTACTTAATGTAAAAAATAGGGCACGCTTTTGAATGCTTATTTTCCTTGATGTCCATCTGGTGAACTATTCCACCTACTAGAAATAACTCTTCTACAGATATTTTTAGATTTTTTGTAGTTATTTTCTCTTTCCTTGCCATGTTTTGTCTTTTCTTGGTGATCTGAGCTCTCAGAGCTATCTTCTCACTTTTTGCTACTCTTTCAACTCCTTTTTGGGCTGGTCACTAAGCTTATTCTCAGGTCTTTTGAAAATCAGCAATTATTCCATCACCCTAAATTTGACGTCCACAAGAAAGTCACTAGTCGCTTTGAACCTTGAACCTTGAACTCTTTTGGTTCAACGGTTCATCGATTCAATATTTTGTAAAAGGCCGTGTTCACTCTCTTTTTATTCTTCAATTGAACTATTTCTTTGAACCATTTGGTTGAACTTATTTTTGGAATCTTTCACTTCATTCGCTTGAAGCTTCCTTTCAAACTTTAATTTTTGAACCTTTCGAACCATTTCGGTTTGAGGTTCAACATTTCAATGATTCATTATGTTTCTTTGAATCTTTTGAAACTTCAAACTTTCTAGATCCTTTCCTTTTTTAAGTCTGTCGAACTCTTTGAACTTATTGAACTTTTGAACATTTGAACTCTTTTGGTTCAAGGTTCAATGGTTCATTCTTCACTCTTTGAAGCATTTTATTCTCTAAGTATTTTGAGGTTTTTGAACTCATTGAACCTTTGAACCTTTCAAAGTTCAAGGTTCAATGGTTCAATGTTTAATCTTAACTCTTTGAAGCCTTCTTTTTTTAAGTCCATCGAAGTCTTTGAACCTTTGAACTCATTGAACCTTTGAACCTTGTAGAGGCGAGGTTCAATGGTTCAAAGTAGTTCATCCTAATTGTTTGAAGCCCACCGTTAAGTCTTTTGATCGAACTTTTGCGTTGAACCATTCTCAAAACACTAAGGAAAAGCCTTAAGTGTTTTGAACTTTCTTTGAAGAAAGCCTATCTATTAAACCCGTGGCTTCCTTAGCTAAAAAGGCTTGAATATTTAAAAAACTTAACTACTCAGAACATTTTGAAAGAAAGAAAGAGACCATTTTGGCCTACAAGACCAAAATAATTGGCATGTTGTCTACAAAAATAAGTGACAGATTTTGGAAATAATAGCTGGCTCTAGTTGGGAAACTTTCATCAATTAAAAATGATGCAATCGAAGGGAGTAGAATATAGAATCTCAGTTCCTTCATCTATGCCATTGAGATACGGAGTCATGCTACCCAAAAAGAAAGGCACCAAAAACAAACAATGCCAAAAATAGACAAAAAATATAAAATAAAGAAAGACTATACATATATACAAATAGACTTATCTGATACTTTAAGGATTGAAGTGCTTTAGATGCTGCCCACTATGAGACAGAGTAAATGGCGTTATATCTTGATATTTTAGCAAGAAACTATTTTCACCATTTAAACGATGAATGGCTAATGAGCCTCTCCATAGAGAATCTAATTTTTCATGCATTCTTTTTTGTTCTCTTCTCTTATCTCACAACAAGACTTGATCTCCAACCTAAAAATCAAGGATCTTTGCTTTCTAGTCGAAGAGTCTCTTCACTAGACTTTGATGTGCATTAATTTAGTGCATCACCATAGTTCATTGCTCATTAAGCTCAGTCAAGCACATGATCTTTTTATCAGTGAAACTTTCAAAAGTTGAATCTTCCACTACCTTTACTAACTTTAACGCTGATAATTCTATGGTGATTGGTATCTCTACATTGAGACCATACAGAAGTTAAAATGAGGACATACCAATTACCCTTTTGAGTGTAATTCTGTCTACCCATAAAGTATCAAGCAATTCTTTATGCCAGATTCTTTGATTGTCATCTACTAGCTTCTTGATAATGGTCACCAAGTTCTTGTTGCTTGATTCTGTTTGACCATTTCCTTACAGATAATAGTCAAAAGAGTGGGAGAGAATAATCTCATAATAGTATCAGAATTGAGTGACCTCAGGAGAAGAGAAATAAGCTACATTATTTGTTACAATCTTAGTTAGGACTCTAAACCTAAAAATGATATATTTTTTGAGAAAATTACATACCTCTGAAGTGGCATGCTTGACTGAAATGGCTTACACCCACTTGATAAAATAGTCTGTGGCTATGAGGACATAATCATGTCTAGCACTCGATGATAGATTTATAGTGCTAATAAAATCAATCTCCTATTGTTGAAACAGCTCTTCTATCACCACAAGCTTGAGAGGTAATGCAGCCAACTTGGGTTTGCCAATGAATTGTTGACATAGCTCACATCTACGCACCCAAGCGTATGAATTTTGAAACAAAGTAGGATAATAATACCTAGCTCGTAAAATTTTATGAGTAGTCACAGGCATAAAAAAATATTCTCCACAAACTAAATTATGAAATGACTCCAAAAGTTCATTCTACTGTACTTTATCCATGTAGCAAAGGAATACCCCATCAAGGTTCCTCTTATACAGACTGTTATCTCATAGGACAAAGTTGGCAGCTTTCAATTTAATAGTCATCTTTTTTTTACGAGACATGTGATTAGGACACTCACCATAAGTAAGAAAATAATAAATATTCGAATACCACACATTTGTAGTGGTAACAAAAAAAACTATTGGCGTGTCTTTAACTCCTATTTCTTCATACTCTATTTTTTGTGGTATGTTATCAACAATTAATTGACAGAGACCCCTTCCCCACATAAGCTTTATTGGTTTGATAACAAGATCAAACTCTTAAATTTTAGCAATCTAATTGCCCTTTTTAGTTTTAAACCCCTATTGAGTTAGTATGGACTTGACTATTGTATCAAAAACCAAAGCAATAGTGTGTGAGTTCAAGATAAAAATAAAAGTGCTTTACTATTTTTACCACAATATAAGCATGCTTCTCCATATCTGAATACTTCAGCTCATGATTTTTAAGAAGACAACTCATAAAAGATATGGGATATTCTACACCTTTATTCTATTGAACCAAGATGGCTAAAAGCGTATGTTCAGAAGCATAGTTGTACATCATGAAGTCTTTAGTGTAATCAGGGCATTAAAATTAGAGTATGGGTGATAGCTTCCTTGATGTCTTGAAATGCTGACTTAACTTCTTCAGTCTAGCTGAAAGTGGATTTGCCTTTCATCATATTGACAATGTGGTGATCCTTCTCTATAAATTCACGAATGAACCTTCGCATAAAGTTCACATTTCCAAAGAAAAAGTGGACTGCGGTCTTACTGGCAAGAAGAGCAAGCTCTTAGATAGATTTGACTCTTTCTGGATCGATCTTTATGTCTTCTCGAGACATAATGTGATCAAGAAGTTTACTTTTTGTAACCCTAAAAATTGACTTTTTAAGATTAAGAGAAATATCATTCTGCCTACATCACTCCAACACTTATTATAGATGATGCACATAATCAAGATGATGTTTAGAAAAGACTGTCAAGTCATCAAAGTATATCACAATAAACTTACCTATTTTATTTCTGAAAGCAAGATCCATTGCTTTTTAAAATGTGGTGCCAACATTGATCAAGGCAAAAGGCATTCTATGATATGCAAAGGTGCCCCAAAGTGTTGTGAAGGTGGTCTTATGTTGGTCTACTTCACCAACTTCTACTTGATTATATCTTTAAAATCCATTTAACATTGATAACATCTCAGTGCTAGTCACTGTCTATAGCAACTGATTCATTATGAGTAGAGAATAGTTGTCTTTCAAAGATGACTGATTCAGATTTATGAAATCAACACACATGCAAATTTCTCCATTCTTATTTCTTATTATGGGTAGAGAATAGTTGTGTTTTAAAGATGGCTGATTCAGATTTATGAAATCAACACATGCAAATTTATCCATTCTTCTTTCTTACAGGCACTATATTCACAACCTAGGTGGAATGATGGATTGAGAAAATAATTTTTGTATTCAGCATTTTCTGTATCTCAGACAAAATCATGCCTGATATCTTGGGGTTGTACTGCCTTTGCTTTTACTTGTGAGGCAATGACCCAATCTTGAGAATAATTTCATGCTTGATTTCTTCAAGTCTGAGATATTTCAAATCATCATATGAATATGTCAAAATATCAATGTAATGGTGAAACAGTGTAATAAATTTGAGTTTTTCATCAGGGGTACAACAATTTCCAATGTTGACCATTTTTAGATTATCTTTTGTACTCAAATTTATTTGATCAAAATCTTTGAAATATTTTGAATCCATTTGTTGTTCTTTGATAAACTTATCATGCTTGTCAAAAAAATTCTCAAAAAAAATTAATCCTTTGAGAATTTTATTCCCTTTGAGCTGAAGAAACTCTTCATCAACTTTTGAATTTATTTTGAGAGCTGATTTCCATTGTGAAAATTCACTGCCTTCAAATTGAAGGTTTTTAAAGTTATCCATCTATTCCATAAAAATAATGATTTGATTGTCGCTATTGAACACGTACCAATGGTCAGCATTATCAAGTACACTTGGTTAAAAGACCAACTTGATAGTGTACATGTCTTCTTTAAAATCTTGGTGAGGGACCAAGAGAGTTGCAAAGATGGCCAATGCATCTGCACGACTATTGAATTCTCTGGGCACAGTAGAAATACTAAAAGCATCAAAGCTTTCAATCTAGTCTTACACTAGATTGTGATAATGTCATGATCTCTCAATCTTAGTTTGATAGAGGATCCTTACTTAACAAACCACCAGCTCAGTGTCTCCTTTAGCATGAAAGATTTTAACACCTTTATTTTGAGTAACCTTCAATCTAAGCAACAGTGATTCATATTTAGCAGTGTTAGTGTTGTTGAACTGTAACTTATATGCATAGGAGAAAATATCTATTTAAAGAGATATCAAAACTACTCTAGCTCTAAAATCGATAAAAAAATTATTGCCATCAAATTTTAGAATCCAAACATCATTAGAATATGATCTTTCAATTTTTTTTCATTAGGAAGGGAAGATCTTTTTTCATGTGTATTGTGCCCTACCAATTCTTTTGATTTCTTATCTAAATTTTTTGAATTTTCACCTATAAAACTTTCATCTACTGAAATAGAAACATCTTCAATAGTCAAAAGTAATTATCCAAACCTGAAACTCAAACAGAATTTGAATTTGAGGGGCTGACGTTTGGGTGACATGTACTTTGATTCCTTCTTAGGAAGCAGCCTTTGCATGATACTCTTGATAAGAATCCTCACCTCAGACAAGTTCATGCTCAATTCTCTACCAACATCCTTACAAAAATTTTGTCCAAGTAGAATGTCGTAGGAGGTTGGGACATCAGCCACCAAAACTATCATTTTGATTCTCCTATCTAAGAAGGTCGCAAATATAAATTGAGCATCTTTGATTTGTCCCAGCAGAGGCACTTATTTATTTTCCATGGAAAAAAATCTCCCAAAGGTCTTAGTCAGCATGAGACTAAGAAATTCTACCACCTTGGTAGGCATGACATTGTCAGAAGCCCCTGAGTCTATAATACAATTGTTCAGTTGATGACTGTTTATCAGCAAGGAGACATAAAATAGTTATGTCTTTTTAGGAGCAGCTAGAGGAGTAATCACAAAATTATTTTAATCAAGTGTATTTTTTGAGGAAATAGGAGTTACTTTTGAAATTTTTTGTCCTGTAGAGATGGTTTTATTTTTTACGTATTAAACTAACCTATCCAACTGCTCAGAGTTGGATTGCAAGAATTCAAACTCAAACATTTGAATTTTGATCTTCTTAGTATGGTCAATTATATCAAATGACTGAAATGAATTTCAGACAGAGGAAGGCAGTCCATCAATTTAGATTTTATTGAGTGTAGGACTAGTCTACAAATTTGAATCAGAAGGTAAAGGAATATTTGAGGTACTTACTTTTTTAGTGATCACTAGGTCCTTTGATTGGAAAGGCAGTGAAGTTCCCCGTTTAGCAATTGAAATTACAGGTCAAGATTTTTCCCCTATTTTTTTATCTACTTGTTGAGCTGACTGATTCTGAGACCTAGTGAATACAGTGTATGATCTATCAAATGCTTCATCTTTACTTTTGGGTTCATCTTGGTAATTTAGGAAACTAATGTTGGATTTGTCAGTTGATTCTTCTTAGTCTTCTACAAAGAGATCAATGTCATCTTTTTGGTTCAACCTAGATTGGAAAGAAAAATTAGATCTAATTTCAAGATAACCAACTGCTGAGTTAGCTATTGTTGCTTCAATGGCAAACTTCTCTGGTGGAGGAGGAAGGTGATTTGGTTGCCCTTGATCTCTGCCAGCATTGCCTTGATATGACTGGTTGGAAAATGTCTTCTTTGATATATCCTAATAAGGAGGATCAAACATCTTTTATGCCATTTACTTTTTCAGAGCTAGCAATTCATTTACTAGCTTTTGCACCATAGGATCAGTGGTGCCTGTAGAAGAATATTTAAAAGATGAAAAAAATTAACTCTATTATGATCTCTTCTTATCTTTCCTATCAAAATAAGATCATTTGCAACCTCAGTGGCCAAAATTTGAGCTACAGCAAGATCTATGTGACCAACCCACCTCAACAGGGAACTCACTTCAAGAAGTTGAGAATTAATGAAGTATTTAAGATTCTCAGGTGTTGATTGAGCGATTGTGAGAATCTGATTCCTCAACTTGTCAAATTTAGTAATGAAGTCTCTCATGGGATCATGAGGCTCCTTCATTTATGTAAGCTAGGCTAATCAGGCGTGTGCATCTTTTACAAGTTTGAATCTAGCCTCAAATTTGGCCTTGAGAGTGTTTCAATCACTCACTGTTTGTGCTTGCAGATGATAAAATTAGTCTATAGCAGTGCCTTGCAATGTTTCTATAAACAGTCTCACTTTAATGTCTTCATATTTAATGCTTATCACACCATAGGCTATGCAAAAGCTCCAATATGTTCATCAGGATGAACCTTCCCATCACCATAGAACTTAAGAAAATGCTTTCTTGAACTACAAAGTAGTTCATGTAGAGGTGGGGTTAGATTCAGAGGACTAAAAGTATTATCCCAAGGGCCTTGAGCTGCCATGATGTGGCTATTGAAGGGAGAGATAATAAATCTTTGTGAGATATGTATAGAAAAAGCTCTACTAGCAGAGAAAAGAGAAGTTTTTTTTAGTATTGAGGACTTAATATTTATAAGAGGAAAACTCCTAGTTCACTGAAGGTGAGTTTGTGCAGGGGAAAAATCAAAATTATTTTGCTGCACAAGTTCAAATACAAGGTCGATGATACCTTGAGCTCTCTGACTTCGTGTGTATGGTGGATCTACCAGAGTGTAAAATGAAAATAGAAAAGAACTAGAACTGCTTCAATTTGAAGCTTGAGGCTTCAAACTGCTTATTTTTTCCCAGCAGAGTCACCAAAAACTATTAGCGTGAAGCTATCTTGTTCTTTTCTACTTCACGTCATTCTCCAACAGAGTCACCAAAAACTATCAGCGTATAACTACTGAAAAAAGATCAAAATTACTCGTTCATCCCTAGTGGAGTCACCAAAAATTGTTGGGTGAATATTTTGTCACTAGCTAACTGATGGCAAAATAGGTGCATCAACCACAACATCGGGAGATTTATACAATAAAATAGATATGGTGACCACAGCCAAATTGAGACAAATCTCTCTTCTCAGCACGGGGAGATTTCCTATAAACTATAGTATACTATATATATAAGCTAAAAATACACTCAGAGGTGAAATCATACCATCCATCTCTCTTTTTTTAGAGATGATGTTCACAGAAAAGGGAAGAATTCTTGGATAATTGTTGAAGGCATTTTTCTTCTTTCAAAAATGATATTCAGAAAACTAGAGGAAGACTTCCTAGGTAGTAACTGGAACCACAAGAAACCCATGAAAGTACAAAGTCTTTCATTGCTTCTCTCACTGATTAAGACAAAGGAACATAGTAGGATTAAGCGCAGCCCAAAGTCTCCACCTAAAACTACAACAGAGTAACGGATTATGAAAGATACGGAGAGCTCAATGTCTCTCTAGTATCATTTACATAAAACATAGACTGAAGACAATTATGGTAGCACAAAGTCTCCCACAGTCAGCTTCAGTTGATCTTTCAGCTTACTTCTAATTATTTGATTAAATGGACAAGACTGTATTTAGAAAATAGATATAAAAACAATTTCTTAGATGACACAAGCTTATGCCAACACAAAGTCTAAAAGGTCGCTTACTTTCTCATTCATTTAAAAAAATATGATTAACAGTGTGAGCTCAAAGTCTCAAGAATATCTTTCAATTTGGGCAGAGATTCACTTTTGATAATAGAGAGATTTTCCTCTACCAAATGGGAGATTATAATATATAGCATTACAAGAAAGACTTGGGCACTTATTTTCATGAAATCAGCCCATGTTGAATTGAATGCATTGAATATCTGTGAAAAGGCCATCTTGGAACAGGTCATCAGCCTTGACTTTTATATTTTTAATCATCTCAAATGTCTCTTTTTAAACATAGGTTGTCTATTTTTTTTATGATGCTTACACGGCTGTCCATTTGCCTTTACTTAATACAAAAAAATAGACTGCACTTTTGAATGCTTATGTTCTTTGATGTCCATCTGGTGGATTGTTCCACCTATTGGAAATAACTCTCCTATAGATATTTCTAGATTTTCTGTAGTTTTTCTCTCTTTTCTTGCCACATTTTAACTTTCCTTGGTGATCTAAATTCTTGGGGCTATCTTCTCGCTTTATGCTACTCTTTTGGCTCCTTTTTGGCCTAGTCGTTGAGCTTGTTCTCAGGGTTTTTGAAAACCAATAGTTATTCCATCACCCTAAATTTGACGTTCGTGGGGACATCACTGTTCACTTTGAACCTCTTTGGACCTTGAACCTTGAACTCTTTTAGTTCAAAGTTTCAATGGTTCAATGGTTCAACGGTTCATCGATTCAATATTTTGTAAAGGGCCATGTTCACTCTCTTTTTCTTCTTTGATTGAACCATTTTTTTGAACCATTTGATTAAACTTCTTTCTGGAATCTTCTGCTTCTTTCATTCACTCAAAGCTTCCTTTCATAGTTTGAACCTTTGAACCCTTCGAACCATTTCAGTTCGAGGTTCAACGGTTCAATGGTTCATTCTATTTCTTTAAATTTTTTGAAGCTTCAAACTTTCTAGACCCTTTCCTTTTCTAAGTCTGTCAAACTCTTTGAACTTTTTGAACCTTTAAACCTTTGAACTCTTTTGGTTCAAAGTTCAGCGGTTCAATGGTTCATTCTTCACTCTTCAAAGCCTTTTATTCTCTAAGTCTTTTGAGGTTGTTGAACTTGTTGAACCTTTGAACCTTTCAAAGTTCAAGGTTCAACAGTTCAAAGTTTAATCTTAACTCTTCAAAGCCTTCTTTTCTTTAAGTCCATCAAAGTCTTTGAACCTTTGAACTCGTTGAACCTTTGAATCTTGTGGAGGCGGGGTTCAATGGTTCAATGGTTCAAAGTGGTTCATCCTAATTGTTTGAATCCCACCGTTAAGTCTTTTAATCGAACCTTTGTGTTGAACCATTCTCAAAACACTAAGGAAAAGCCTTAAGTGTTTTGAACTTTCTTTGAAGAAATCCCACCTATTGACCCTACAACTTCCTTAGCTGAAAAGAGTTGAATATTTAAAAAACTTAACTGCTCAAAATATTTTGAATGAAAGAAAGAGATTATTTTGGCCTGCAGGACCAAAATGATCGGCATGTTGTCCACAAAAATAAGTGACAGATTTTGTGAACAACACAAATATATCAAATGATTCAAGTCCTACGTTTTGAGCTCAAAGATTATTATTTATGTCTCTCACACTATGGTGAAGGACATATTAACTAAAAATGAAACAACTGATAAGAGGTGTCGATGGGTCAATAAACTACAAGAATATGACCTAGAGATACAAACTACCAAGCTTGTCAGGGGCATGGGTTTGGCAAAGTTGATGATCAAGGTAAATTTAGAAGCCATGGAGGTGAATAATGTAAAAATAATGGTGGATAACTATGAATCAAATTGTAGCAGATCCCCATGGTATAGAGACATAGTACATTCCCTGAAGACTCTGAGTTATCTTCCTCATCTAGAGAAGAATCAAAGGACATTGAAGTTGGTGTTCCAAAAGTATATTTTGTTTCAAGATGACCTCATGTGGATAAACTTAGATGGTTTTCTCTTGAGATTTTTAGTGGAAAGTGAGGTCTCTCTAATAATCATAGAATTACATAGTGGTGTGTGTGGTGGCCATATTTCCCCAAAGGTCACTGCACACAAGATCCTGAGGGCCAGATATTAATGGCCTACATTATTTAAAGATGTAACTACCTAGGTTAGAAAATGTGAATAATGTTAGTGGTTCTCTGGAAGAATGAAGGCATCTGGATCACTTCACCTACAATCAATCTCTATTGAGGGACCTTTCAGACAATGGGGGATGGATTTTATGGGTAAAATCTCAGATGTCTCGAGTTCTAGTCATAAATGGATCCTGGTGGCCACTGATTACTTCACAAAATGGGTTGAATCAATTCCTACTAGGACATCAACCCACCAAGTAGTCATATATTTTTTATTGAACAATATTATTTATCAATTTAGGGTGCCAGTCAAGATTGTATGTAACAATGTTATGTGATTTAGAGCTAAACAGTTCAATTCATTAAGTGAATACTATGGGACTACCTTAGCATACACATCCAACCATAATATTTAAGGAAATGGACAAGCAGAGTCCAGTAATACAAACCTATTGAAAATCATCAAGAGGACTCTAGTTGATAACAAAAGAAAATGGGGTGAGCAATTAAAGTTTGATGTTTGGGCGGATAAGTTGACTCTTAAGAGATCCACTGGAAAGAGCTCATTTAAGCTCGTGTATGGGACCTAGGATATTTTGCTTTTGAATCTACAATTTCCTACATACTAGTTCATGCGATAAATGACTAAGGTAGGAACAGAAAGAAGCCACTATGAAGGGAGAATTGACTAGATCATTGAAATTGATGAGTCTAGGAGGCAGACTCATGAAAAGCACATAAAGTGTAAGGAGTGTCTCAAGAGGATTTTTGACAAAAAAGTTACTCCATGAACTTTTCAAGTCAAATATTTAGTTTTGCTCTAGGACAGTAGACATGAAGACAAAGGGAAGCATGGCAAATTTGATTTCCTTTGGATGGGTCCCTACACCATCAAATTTTAGATAGGGAATCATACCTCCTATCTCAAATATATCAATGGGGAGATTTTGGAGCTACCAGTAAATTGTAGACATCTCAAGCATTTCTTAGATTGAACCTCTATTTACCCATATACATATGTATATAATTATCTCTCTTATGGTGCCCATGATTGTGTTATATTTTTATTTATTCCTATGTTTTTTTGTTTGATTGGTTTCCTTGTTAAAAAAGTGATTCACCCATGGTATATTTCTTACTAACTCCATAGCCCAATGGATAGGTGACCAGTCTAGTGTTCTTTGTGTACTCGTTGGGCGTACCCATCTCCAAGTAGGAGCCTATGTTAGTGCCTAAAATTTTTCTATATCAATTTGGGTCTTTGAATGATTAATTCCCTGTGCCTAAGCTAAGTGAACTTTAATTTTTTAGTTTCATGCCTTCCCTTGTCAAGAGGAGAGGTTGGGGCATGTAGTTTGAGCAATCATGTCTTTTATCTTGATTAGAAGAGTTCAGAAGGACATCTCCCAAAGATGGAAAATACTCCAGAAAGGCTCGAGAGAGATTAAAGAGTTACAGCATGTGGAGTAAAGATCCTATGACACAAGAATCTATACTGAACAAATGAGGGTGTAACCAAGTCTTTTTCCAAGATTGGATCCTTCACACTCGGGAGATGAGATATATCAGTGTCCTGGATAAAAGTAATAGGTTGCACTTATGTGTTTTGGTGATTAAGGTGAGGAGTAGTTTGATGAATCGAATGAAAAATTATGTATTTGACTCAATGGACCCCCAAGAGTAAGATTTGAGGGATGGAAAGATTTTACACTTCTCC
Source organism: Torreya grandis (assembly GCA_037957365.1). NCBI lineage: Eukaryota > Viridiplantae > Streptophyta > Pinopsida > Cupressales > Taxaceae > Torreya > Torreya grandis. Next base: position 629,708 of record JARHVA010001229.1, read on the forward strand.
CCTTTTGAAGAAAGTTGGTATAAAGGGCAAAAGTGGTCGTGACCTAGCTTAATTTTTTATTTGGAAACATGATAGAGTTTTGAGCCCTTAGACATTTCAAGCCTCTTTGAGGAATTACCCCACTTAGCTTTTTGGTGGGCACGGTGTTTAAAATCCCCAAGGCCTGGATGTCTAAGTGTATAACTAATGTGGATGCGCTCGAGTGTTTGTTAGCTTTTAGACCTTTTTGGAGATTACCTTACTTTTATGGACATTTTCCAAAGGGTCCCTGAAGGCTTGAACGCCCAATTTTTTGCAAAAGGATTGTTTCAAGTAGTGTCATTGGTATCAACAGGGACTCGGGACTTCTTGTCCCGCAACACCAAAGGATCATAACAAGTGAAAAGATGTGAAAGTCCTCAAGAGCCCAAAAATAATGTTATAAATTTGAGTCACTCATATTTCACCACATATTATAAAAGGAAGGTCACTTGGAACAAAAGGGAATGCTTTACATTTTCCCTCTATTTTTCAAATGAGGTTCAAGTAATTAATGGGGTACATGTTGATTAGCCACCTCATCTTGGAGCATTAATGGTAAACCTAATTCTAAAATGCAAGGGATTATAATTAAGTGTTATTTTTCATTTTGAACTCACCCTTCATATTCAAAGCCAAAGATTTGTGCTTCCAAGTGATTAAGTGTGCCAGAGAGAAGAATAAATCAAATATAGTGAATCAGAGAACGAGTCTCAAAAGGTCTTCATTTCCACTCGTGTGCAGTTTTTGCTAATAATAGTAAGTGTTTGGAAACCTTGTTGTATTGTGTTTTGAGAGGTGATTGAGAGTTTAGTTGAGAAGTATTTTAGTCCAAAGAAGTTTATTCCTAAGTTAATAAAATAAGAAGAGACTTGAAAAAGGATGGTAGCCTCTTCAACAACATCCAAGGAAAACATCATATTAGTGTTGGACTCAATCAAGGACATTGATGTCATGGATTTGGATTTCAAGGCCCTATTGAATGTCTTTCAAAACCCTATCCCCCCACAAGTAGTTGTCAATATTAGCATGAGCTACATTGCACCAACAATGGCATTCCCCTGGCTGCTCCATACCCAAAGTTCATCATAGCATATGCTCAAGCATATCAGTCAGATACCAGAACTATCATCGATGGTAGTCATTCAGTGGTATAATCCTTTACTCTCGAAGCCCTCAGAACCATGCTCAACATTCCCCCTCAACCAAAAATTATCACACACAATGTCAAAGAATGCCAAAATTACATTAACAAAGATGAGAGAGCCATCTAGGAAGTCATGAACTCATGTTGGCTAGCCAAGAAGAGACAAAATGTCTCAAGGATGTCAAAGAACTTAAAATTGGTAGAATTTAATGAGTTACCTTAATACATTATAGCCATGGCTACTAGAATTTTTGGGATACCCACTACTAAGAAGTTTGAGACATGGATGTTTTTAATCATGTTTTGCATGCTGGAAGAGAAAAGGAGGATTGACTAGGCCACCATCCTTAGTGACAAATTGCATGCACAAATTATGTACCTTCAAGTGGCCATCCTCTCTAAACAATAATTTAGGTAAATTTTATATGTCTTTCTACTTAATGTATAGCCTGGTGCACAAGGATTTCTAGGGGCTTACTAAGAACCCCGCAAGGATGAGAATCTACAAGATATATCCTGAGGTAACCCTAGAGGGGTCTAAGAATAGTTTTTACATGGTGAATAACTATGTTTTCACCCCCATGATGAGTGTATTTTACCCCCTGTGAAGCCTAAATAGAATATCCACTATGGCCAAGAAAGTAATAACAAAATATGGTGCCACATACATTCAATTTTGGAAATTCACATACATCAGGGTTAGTGGCTATGTAGGGGCACCTCATAAGCTCCTAATATATGTGGATGAAAAATTGGTAGTCATGGAGCTAAGCTAGTAAATAGTGCCTCTGCATGAGATGACTACAACCAAAAAGATTGACAACCCTTTCAAATTCCCTATGAAAATTGGGTATTACACATGCCCCTCAATTGCCAAGGCAAAGGGGTTGGAGTAGGAAATGAGCATGTATACATTTGATAAGATGTTACCCTGACCCAATTATGACATCGAGTGGTTGGTGAACATGTCAAAAAATATAATATTGCATCAGTCTCATTATGAATAGCTTTGATCTGAATGTACCATTGAGGAAGATGTCTAAAAGTGGGAATATATGAGGCTAACAGTGCAGCAGGTCATAGCCTACAACATCATTCTTATCCCCAAAGACATGGTAGATGACAAGCTAACACTCTTATTAGTATACAATAAGGATAATATTAAATCCCAATCCATCACTCAATGAGACTTCACTATGCAGGAAGATGACTCCATCCCCTGAAGAGCAATGTAGATAATGAGGGCAACCTTCAGATGGTTGAAGGAACATCGAATCAACCTCAGGACATATAACACCTCTACCCTCCAAGAGTTAAGAATTTTAAAGGAATTTAATTCCTTTCTCCTTGCACATAGTGGTGACCCTCTGACCTCATCATCATCTGCAACAGATAAGGGGGAAAAAATCTCAGAGACACTGACTTCACCAAACCAGTCGATGTTGAGAAGATGACCATGGCACAATATAAGGCTAGGTTGTCTTTCTCAAAAATAATGAGCTTAGCTGAGAATTGGAATAAAATTCCCATAGAGTAGGTTAAACTATCTAGTTTCACTCCCATATTTATTTTAGAGAGGGAAGCTCCAATGGTGTCAGCCATCTCAATATCCCTCCTATGGCTAGTCAAGTTTCAATCCTAACTGTCCTACCTACGCAGCAGGCTACATTTGAGCCTTTTCCAAAAATATATTCAAGGAAGAGAGGAGGTGAGGAATAAGAGGAGCCACCAAATTAAAAGAGAGTTAAGAAGGTCCTCCAACCTTCAATCAGAGGATAGTTGTTTTCAAAGACCTGATCATCAAAGATTTTCAACTAAAGAGAAGAGAAGATCAAGCTTCTTACGCATAGAGGGTCAAGGATATGACTGAGGGGGAGGACATAGATGAAAGAAGTCTAATAGCATAAGTAATGGAAAAATAATGTGCCTTCACTCCCCCTAAGGTAAGAACTGGTCAAAGAACCCATAGGTAGAAGTGTCATTCCTCATCAAGGATACTGATGGAGGGAGCATTTATAGAGGTAGAACCTACAATAAAATAAGGTCAAGGTGATGAGGAATAGGTCAAGGCTCTAGATGATCCCTTATATTTTGATGATTTTATAGAGGTTGGAGCTGAGGTGGCTATCCAAGTATAAGCCCCTATTGAAAAAGAGCCCCACTCATCGGAGATAAAGGCATTTGTCTAGAATGTTATTTCTCAGTCACCTAAGTAGGATAAAGCTAGTGAAGTCAAAGACACCTCAAAGCCACATGAAAGGGATCAGGGTAAACCTAGGGATGACATTCAGTCCCCCACTAGTAGTGAAAAGGTGGGAGAATCGAAAAAAGATAAAGGAGGAGATGAGGGATCAAGCCTACAAATTGGCACCCCCACAATCTCAGAGGTCAATAAAGGTGTCAAGAAGGGTTCCCCCAAGGTTGATACTTCAAATGAAGTCCACCAAGGGGTCCTCCCCACCATCAAGGTGCATGACCCAGAGAAAAATAAAGGTTTTGAGGCCATAATTAGTGAATATTTGTCCAAACGTGACAAGGAAGTCACCATAGCCTCTACGGACCTAGCGACCTAAATTAATAAGGAAGGAGAAGCAATTATGGTATCCTCCATCTAACCCACAAAAAAGGTGAGATCCATTGACAAATTGCGCATGGAGTCCCACCAGCTTGGGTATGACTTTGAAATTTTGGAGCAAGTAGAACCAATCCTAGAAGAAGAAAAGGAAAAATAGGGAATCAATGAGGACATAGAATAGTTTATGTTGAGTACTCCTCCCAAGCTGGTGGCATTTTAGGTAGTTGTTTACTCATTGGCACCACTCATCACTACCACAAGGCCATCCTCAACATCAATAACTTCGGTAGGTTTCCAGACCACACCCCTTCTTTGTGTTATAGACCAGGAGAAGGAAAAGATGGATGTGATGAGCAAGATAGGGGATATTGACATAGCATAAATTATTCAAAAATAAAAGGCAAAGCCCCAAAAGAAGGCCAGAATGCATGCTTGAATGACATTCACTAATGAGTGGGAAAGGAGTGTTGAAGTAGCCATTCTTCCTTCAGATGCACTAACAAAGAATGCTCCCCTAAAAAACTACTCCATCTATAATTATAATCTCAAGGAGCCATTAAGGAAGGAATTGAAACATACTTCATAAATCCTATCTGACATGGTGACACACAAAATGGATAAAGATAAAGCCACCATGGAAGAGCTAAAGGCAGAGAAACAGGTTATGATCCAGTACTTGTAAAAGTTATTGAGTGAGCTTTAAGCAGTGACTTTAACTACCATCTAAGCTCCCAACCCTTCCCTTATCTCCCTTGGATGATTGGACTTCACCCATGTGGTTGATTTGAAGACCAGAGGATGGACAATACAATATTGGCAACATGACTTGATAACTTGATCCAAGCAAGTCATCTATACAACCATAGAATGGCTTGATAATGAGATAGATAGACGAGGAGAGTTTAGCTCCCTAACATTGGTATATGATGTTGATAACAAGAGTTGGGAGGCACTAAAGCCCAAAATAGATGAGATATGTAATATGGGCAAAGATTCTTTGGTAGAAAAAATATTCTCTTTAGATGATCTTAAAATTTCCAAAGAATGCTAGTTGGCCATCAATCATAGGCTAACCATGCTCAAGGTTGGTGCCTTTGATATAAAAACAGAAGAGAAGTCTCTCAAGACTATGAAGATAGAAATTGAGGCCACTCTGAGAGTAATGGTGAATCTTGATGGTGCAGTGGACTTGACAAAAGAATCATTGGATGATGCTTTGAAGAACCTCATCAATGCTCCCCATGGAACCTTCAATAGCCTAAAGATAAGCTACCTAGTATCACTTGAAAAATCTTGCACTAGTTAAAGGCATTGGTGCATAAGAAATAAGGAGTGCTCCAGAGGACCACCAACTAACTAGAAGAATATGATGCCAAATTCAAGTATCAAGTAGGCCTGGACAAAAATATCCTCACCACTATGATTGCAAAGTTTGTTACATGCAAGAACATGCTAGCAAAAGACATAGTCATCAATGTATATTATGTATCATGACTGGATGCCCCTGATTTCTTTCCCAAAATTAAATCATTTTGTTCCTCCCTTTCTCTTCTTGTTATTTTCTCCCTTTTTGTCCCTTTTTCTCTTTTCCTATTTGGAAACTGATGTACCTTGCCTGATAGTGGCACGTCCCTTTTGGGGTTTGTTTTGTTTAAGAAAGGGACAGCTTTGTTTCTTTACACAAGTTGACAAAGTTTTATTTTTCCCTTGAGGATTTCCTTTATGTGTAGATAAATGTAAATATTCTTTTGTAGTGTGGAATCATATCTTTCATCATCATGAGAGCATAATTATACATCCAAAGAATCAAGTTTGTTGCAACCAACCTCAGGCCCGTGAAGAAATCTTCCAATTGGGGTATCTTTGTAGAATATGCCAAGTATGGATATGAAATTATATAAGGGGGTTTATCCCTTCATAAAGGTCAGTTAAACTTTGAGTATATAAGATATAGCTCTGAGAGTGATCCCTATGTAGTGCCCTTGTGCCAAATTGATTTCGGTTGTAAAATTATTGGCAAGCTTTGAGATCATTCATGATGTTCCCTTGTTATAGAGTCATTCTGCATAGTGTCTCATGATATCGATTTTTCAAGAAATATATTGTGATATATCATTTCTTAGTGAATGAATAAAATATGTTCATGTTTTCCATTTTGTCTTGTTTAAGTGCAGTGTTTCTTTTCACAAGATAAATAGATTGGTTGTCTGGTGTGTGTTTCTTTGTGGTAATCATTTAGAAGGTGCAATCAGAATGTAAGATCCTTTCTATTTTAAAGTTTGGGGGAATAAATTATTGATAACCTTTTTAAGGGTAGTCTTGGGCTCATGAATACAATAGGAAAGAATTCTTGAGGGGTAACTTGTAGTGTCGCTCGTAATTCTTCAAGGACCATCTGTACGTATATTCTTCCTAGTTGTCTTAAGAATAAAGCAAGCATATGTTAATAAAGATGATATCATGATTGTCTAAATCCCTCCATGTTTAGTTATTATCCCTCTACATATTTTTAGCAAGTTATTCATATAAACATTGTCCTACCCTATTCTACCCCGCATACAGCATATAACTCGCATACCATAAGTGTTGCTTACACAATGGATGCATTATACATTATTTACCTAAATTGTGTTCATTTTATGTGCTTGAAATCCTACTATTGCATACCTCTCTTTTTTCCTTGTCATTCAACAATAATCTCCACATTGAATATCACAATGATTTTCTCATCTATCTTAAGTAACTCACATATGACATAAGGCATTCATGCATTTCCTGTGACAGCCCTTCTCAAGTGGAGTGTGTGAGTCTGGTTATGCTTTGGTCATAACCCCCTCATCCCTAACTATAAATCCTCATAAAGGTTGAAGGTTCAAAGTCCCTTCACCAGAATGAGGTACCCCCATAGATCCCCTCAGCTTGGTTCAAGTAGAGCCAAAAGCAATAGGGAACTAACCATCCCCTTTGTTAGGCCCCTCCTAGTCATTATCCTCATTCAATTATTTCAAGGTGTTGATCCCTCCTCATCTCTAACAACATCTCATGTAGATCCTCACCTTCAACTTGCACCCCCCTTTTTAAGGGTGTGTAAGGCCGAGCAACGACGATTTACAACCGAGAATCAACGAGCTTTTTTAGGCACCATTATTGGAGACCTTATCACCTTTGTTCTGGGCCTGATTGCCAGAGAATATTAAGTGATTTATTTGCCTTGTTTATAAGTAGAGTTGCTTGCCTATGTTGTGTTTGTAATCTTTTAATTCTATTTGGAACATTTACTCTTGTTTGTGTAAATCTATTTAATATCTTTGAAGAGGGTTATCAATGTGTAAAAACTATCATTTCCCCATAGTTGTGCCTAGTTTTATTGATCTACAAGCATTGTTTCTAGAGGCAACTTCTTTCTATCACAGGTTTAAAGAACCAATGCTTGTTATTTTTACCTTCTTTTGTATCTGAACCTTCTATTCAACTCTACAAAATTGGAGGGTACTAGATCTTCTTTTTGAAGGAATCCTTGAAAAGAGCTTATCCCTGAATTAAAAGTCCCATCCAAAAGAAAACAAGTTTGGAAACCTATTATGGATCAAGGCTCAGGATATCAAGTAGAACCTAAACATTTTGTTCCTCTTCACATGTACCCCTTGTTCTCTAACATCCCATTATTTGAAGGGTACCAAAGTGCTTCAAATAGTTCTAAACCTTCTACAACCCAATCCCCCTCTCCCTAAAGAAGCATTTCCCCTCTTTTTAGTTCTCTAAATAGTATTCACTCTTAATGCCCCCTAGTTTGCCTTCATTATCTAATTAAAAAATAGGAGACCATGACTTAAGAAGGAGGATGTTTAATGTAGATAATGAAAATGATGGAGAGAATGATCAAGATTTGGCTAATCAGTGCAGACCATTCATGATCCCAAGATTTAGACCCATCAACTTCACTGGTATGCTTGGTTTTTCCAATGAGGTCCCTATCAATATTATAAATGTCCTACCTAAGTTTGAGGGAAACAATATGGTGTCTGGAGAGCCTCTTTAAATGTTATTGAAGACTGTGAAATTGACTTAGAGGATGTGTGTATAAATCTCTTCATCAACACACTTGAGGATGAGGCTCGGGAGTGGTTCAAGTCCCTCCCTAATGGACCTAGACATACTTGGCAAGCAATGATCGATGCATTCAAGATGCAGTTTGGTGAGAGTATAGACCCTTGATTCCTGCTTGCCAAGTTTGAGAACCTCAAGAAGAACCCCAATGAATGTGTGAAGGATTTCAATTCATGGTTCAGTAAGGTGTTGAGGAGGTTGTCTAAGGATATCAAGTATAGTGATGTCACTTCTCTAATTAATTATTATGATGCATTTGACAAGAAAATAGCTTATTATCTCAAAGACAAGGCTCCCACAAATCTGAGGATGGCTTTTAATTTGGTTTTTCAAATAGAAAATAACATCAACGTTGTGGGTAAGCCTTTGAATAAAAGGGTTGATGTCAAGCTGGTAAACCCTAAGGAAATGTAAAACTCCCACAAAGGAGTGGACTTGGAGGAAATAGTGAAGACCTTAGCCACTGTGATCAATGAAATTTATTACAAGCTGGCTAGAGCAGATAAGGGACTATCCCAGGGTACCTCCAATCATGATGATAGGAAATATCATAAGAGAGAGGAACAAAATTATTCTTGAGATCAAGGTTAGGGATGACAACAATCATACTCATGGGGCCAAAAGGGATGTGTCAAATCATTTGGTTGTAAAGATTAACATAGTTGATATTGACATCGATTGGTTTGATAAGTGTTTTCTCCCTCACCCCCCATGTAGCACAACCTCTAAAGGTGGTTTAGAGGTAGTTGGTTCTGAAGATGTGTCTGATGAAGATGACATCTACATAGTAGATTTCTAGGAGGTGGAGAGTTACATCTTCATGGGAGAAGGGGTAAGTACCTTATCAGTCTTGAACTATTAAGACACCTCGACCTATGATTGTTTCACTTTTAGTTTTGATGAACTGGGTGTAATTGTTCCTTCTTCATCAACAGAATTAATGGGTAATACCACTGCTCGAACATTTTGGGATGCATGTGAAAAGGTAAGAGCTCTATCCCTAGACTTTGTCTATGAAATCAATATGATGCATGAATATGAGTTGCCAATTTATGATTTTGAATTCCTGAGATCAATGATGAAAGAGAAGTATGAGGACTCTCCCCCATCAATCACATATCGACAGTTGATGATTCATGATGTAATTACCCAAGAAAAGGAGTATAATCTGAGAAGCAAGGATCAGAATTCTCCCTCAATAAGATGAAGTTATTCCTACTCACAGGTAGAGACTAAAGAAAAAACAACCGCTGGAACTAAGGAGGTCCAAAATCCTACTAAGCTCAGTCCTGCACCTTATCACGCTAAATCGAGAGGTGTCTAGGCCAAAAATCAAAAGTATTGGCCCTCTTTTCTTTGTGCCCCTAGCAATAGAAGGGTATAGTTTGAGGGAAAATGTCACAAGTTTACCCATTAATACTTCATTGCCCAAATACAATGTTTGTGGCATGCCCATGTACTGAGTCAACTAAAGGTCACAATACCTTTTATGGAGCTACTTAGGATCCTGAAGCATAGAAAGAGATCCTTCAAATATTGAAGGTTCACAAAAAAGGTCACTACCAATGAAATTATTCATGTAAAGCCTCCTCTCATCCTCCATGGAGAAAATAAGAATGCTTCAGAATCTTCTAAGTAACACTTGGAAGTGTACCTAGGAATGACACTCATAAAGAGCCAAATGGATGTTTACCTATTCTATACCACCTTGATGATTAGTGGATTGATCATCCATAATTGCATGTTTGATTTTGGTGCATCTTATACTATCATGTCACTAGTTGTACTAAACAAATTATGCATAAGAATAATTGTAGCATATGGATGATGCCTTGCCATGGATTTCAAAGAAGTGCCTATTATTTACATGGTAAAAGGATTGGTGGTATAGCTTACGCAATACCCGAGAAAGTTCCTGGGCATGGATGTCATTGTTGTAGACTGTCCACCTAAGTGGGGTATGTTGCTCTCGAGGAAATGGGCTGATAGCATTGAAAGTAGTGTTTAGATGGATTTATCTTGTGACACTACCATTTGATGGGAAAATGGTTCACCTAAATTGGGAACCACAAATGCAACTAGCTGGATGAAGTGTTGTATGTAGACATAGATATCAGGAGCTTCATGGGAAATGTTGAGTTTATAGAGATGCTCCCTGATGCTAGTATCCAAGATGAAGACTCCACCTAGATTATGCATTTTGATGGAGCGTGTTCCAATATTAGAAATGGGCCTAGAGTTTTTTTATATACTCTTGAGGACCAAATTTTTAAGTTCTCCTATCAATTAGATTTTGAGTGCATAAATAATATTTCAGAATATGAAGCACTTTTAATAGGCCTCTAAATCACCTTTGAGTATGGATTCAAAAGTTTGTTAGTAAAGGGTGACTTGAAGTTTGTGGTTAAACAAGTTCATGTTGTTTACATCATAAAGAAGAAGAGTTTGAAGCAGTACTGAAATGTTGTTTGGGACTATCTAGAATGGTTTGATGCTTTCAACATCTAGTAACATGCCTAAGAGCTCAATCATTTGACAAATGTGCTCGCTAAGAGAGCTATAGAATTTAGAATTGAGCTTTAAAATGCCACTTGTGAATACGAAATTGAAACATTGGTAAGGCCCTCTATTCCAGACAATATTAATTACTAGCAAGTCTTTGATGATGATGACCACATAAAAAGGATCTTATGTTGCACAGAGGAATTTGAGGGAACTATCACAAATTGAGATTCTATGATCTAGGTTTGTGATGGGAAGGAAACCTTATATAAGAAAGAAATAATCTAGCTTAAATATAACACCATCCTCAGGCGATTCGTTAGTCTTGAAGTTACCTTTGATGGAACTGACTGACTCAAATTCAGAAACATTTCCATGTCAAGGGATAAAATTGAGGTTAATATTGGGATAGAAGAAAATCCAAGGAATATTTGGTTGGGTACTTAGTTAAGTGAGAAAGAAAAGGTACAATTTATTATGTTACTAAATAAATACTAGGATTGCCTAACATGGTCATATTCAAAGCTGAAAGCTTATCGGTAAGATTTGTTCTAACATGTTATTCCTCTTCACCTCAATGCAAAACCATTTTGATAGAAGTAGCGACCCATCAATTCCATCTTGGCCACTAATATGTAGGAAGAGTTGAAGAAATTAAGATACAGTGGGATCATTCAACCCATCAGATATTCATCTTGGGTGGCAAACCTGGTCCCTATCAGGAAGAAGAATGGAGACATTCAGTTTTGTGTTAATTTTATAAATTTAATCAAGGCATCTCTAAAAGATAATTATCCATTGCCTAGCATGGATAACATGCTCCAAGATGTCACTGGATCTGAGCTACTATCAACTCTAGAAATCTTTTTTGGTTATAACCCTAAAACGTCCAAGACTGCTTTCACCATCCTATGGGGTGCCGACATGTATATTTGAATGCCTTTTGGTTTGATGAATGTAGGTGCCACTTTATAGAGAGCTATGGATGTAGCCTTCACTGGATTAATCAATCAGTTCATTGTTGTATATCAGGGTGATGTTATAGTGTACTCTAAAAAGAGGAGTGACCACTTAACGTATTTAGAACAAATGCTAGTCAGGTGCAGAGAGTTTGGGATTTCCCTTAATCTCAAAAAGTGACACTTTGGGGTACGAAAGGCTAAGTTGTTGGGACATATTATGTCCCAAAAAGGTGTCATGATAGACCTTGACAAGGTGGAGGCCATCGACAAAGTACCCATCTCACAGACCAGGAAAGGTATTCAATCTTTCTTTGACCAAATTAATTTTGTTAGATGGTTTGTTTCTAATTTTGTAAAGAATACTTTCCCGATCACTTCAATGTTAAAGAAGGGTCAAACTATAAAGTGGGAGGAAAAGGCTAAATGGTAATTTCAAGATATCAAGGCCACCTTGAAAATAGTCTTGGTGCTTATTAGCTCAAACTATAGAAAAGAGTTACAAATCTTTTCATTTGCCTTTATGCATATCATTGTTGCAGTGCTACTGCAAAAGAATGATGAAGGTCATGAGTAGCCAATTGCCTTTTTCAGCAAGGCACTTCAAGGATCTGAGCTTAGATATACCATAATGGAGAAACAAGCCTTCACTCTTTTTAAATCTATCAAATAATTCAAGACCTACGTTTTGAGTTCAAAGATTATTGCATATGTCCCTCACACTATGGTGAAGGACATATTAACTCAAAATGAAACTATTGATAAGAGGTGCCAATGGGTCAATAAACTGCAAGAATATGACTTGGATCTCACCAAGGGCATGGGTTTGATGAAGTTGATGATCGAGGCAAATTTAGAAGCTATGGAGGTGAATAATGTAGAAATAATGGTAGATAATTGTGGATCAAAATATAGTAGATCCCCATGGTATAGAGACATAGTGAATTACCTAAAGACTTTGAGTTGTCCTCCTCATCTAGAGAAGAATCAAATAAGGACATTGAAGTTGGTGTCCTCTAATTATTTTTTGTTATAAGATGACATCACGTGTATAAACTTAGATGGTGTTCTCTTGAGATGTTTAGTGGAAAGTGAGGTCTCTCCAATAATCACAAAATTGCATAGTGGTGTGTGTGGTGGCCATTTTTTCCAAAATATCACTACATACAAGATCCTGAGGGTTGGATATTGCTGGCCTACATTATTCAAAGATGTAACTACCTAGGTTAGAAAATGTGAAGAATGTCAACGATTCTCTCGATGAATGAAGGAATCTGGAGCACTTCCCCTATAGCTAGTCTCTGTTGAGGGACCTTTTAGACAATCGGGGATGGATTTTATGGGTGAAATATCATATACCTAAAGTGCTAGTCATAAATGGATCTTGGTGGCCACTGATTACTTCAAAAAAATGGGTTGAAGCAATTCCTACCAGGATATCAACCCACTAGGTAGTCATAGATTTCTTATTGAACAATATCATTTCTCAATTTGGGGTACCAATCAAGATTGTATGTGACAATGTTATGTGCTTTAGAGATAAATAGTTGAATGCATTATGTGAATATTATGGGACTACCTTAGCATACGCCTCCAACCATAATCCACAAGGAAATGGACAAGCAGAATCTAGCAATAAAAACCTATTGAAAATCATAAAGAGGACTCGGGTTGATAACAAAAGAAAATGGGGTAAGTAATTGAAGTTTGTTGTTTGGGCGGATAGGTCGACTCCAAAGAGATCCACTAGAAAGAGCCCATCTGAGCTCATGTATGGGACCCAAGCTATTTTGCCTTTGAATCTATAATTGTCTACGTACTAGTTCATGTGACAAATGACTAAGGTAGGAATAGATATAAGCCACTATGAAGGCAGAATTGACCAAATCATTGAACTTGATGAATCTAGGAGGTAGGCTTATGAAAAGCACATAAATTTTAAGGAGCATCTCAAGAGGATTTTTTATAGAAAATTTACTCCATGAACTTTTTAGGTCAATGATCTAGTTCTGCGCTGGGATAGCAGACACGAAGACAAAGGTAAGAATGGCAAATTTGATTCCCTTTGGATGGCTCCCTACACCATCAACTTTCAAATAGGGAATCATACCTTCTATCTCAAAGATATCAATGGGAAGATTTTGGAGCTTCCAGTAAATGGTAGACATCTCAAGAATTTATTATATAAACCTCTACTTTTCCCTATACATATATATATATATATATAATTATCTTTCTTATGGTCCTCATGATCTTCTTGTATTTTTATCTGTCCCTATCCATTTTTGTTTATTGGTTGCCTTATTAAAAAATTAATTCACCCATAGTATGTTTCTTATTGACTCCATAATCCAACGGATAGGTGACCAGTCTAGTGTTCTTTGTGTACCCACTAGGGGTACCCATCCCCGAGTAGAAGCCTATGTTAGTGCCCAAAATTGAGTTGTAGAAATCTGGGTCTTTGTCTGATGAATTCCCTATGCCTGAGCTAAGTGAGCTTCAATTTTTTAGTTTCCTACTTTCCTCATTAGGAGGAGAGTTTGGGACATGTAGTTTAAGCAATCATGTATGTTATCTTGATTAGAAGAGTCTGGAGGGACATCTATCAAAGATGGAAAATACACCATAAAAACTTAAGAGATATTGAAGAGTTACAGCATGTGGAGCAAAGATCCTATGGCATGAGAATCTATAGTAAAGAAATGAGGGTGTAAACAAGTATTTTTTCCATCTTGGATCCTTCACGCTTAGGCAAGGAGATATGTCGGTGTGCTAGATAAAAGTAATAGGCTGCACTTATGTGTTTTAGTGATTAAGGTGAGGATTAGTCTGATGAACTGAATGAAAAATATGTATTTGAATCAAGGGACCCCCAGAGTAAGATTCAAGGGATGGAAATATTTTTCACTTCTCCCCTTTTGAATAAAGTTGGTATAAAGGTTAGAAGTGGCCATGACCTTGGCTTCATTTTTTATTTGGACACGTGGCAAAGTTTTGGTCCCTCAGACATTTAGGGCCTCTTTTAGGAATTTCCCCACTTACCTTTTTGGTGGGCACTGTGCTTAAAATCCCTAGGGCCTAGATGTCTAATTGTATAAAGAATATTTGTGCCACATGGAGGTGCTCGAGTGTTTTTCAGCTTCCAGACCTTTTTGGAGATTTCCTCACTTACTTTTATGGACATTTTCCAAAGGGTCCTCAAAGGCCCAAATGCCTAGTTTTTTGTAAAAGAAGGATCATTACAAGTAGTGTCCTTGGTATCAATGAGGACTTAGGACCTCTTGTCTTGCAACACTAGAGGATCATAACAAGTGAAAAGATGTGAAAGTCCTCGAAAGCCTAAAAAGAATGTTTTAAATCTATGATTCACTCATATTTTTTCATGTATTATAAAAGGAAGGTCACTTAGCACACAAGGAAAGGCTTTACGTTTTCTCTCTATTTTTCAAATGAGGCTCAAGTAATTAATGGGGTAGGTGCTGATTAGTTGCCTCATCTTCGAGCATTAATGTTAACCCTAATTTTAAAAAGCAAGGGATTATAAATAAGTGTTATTTTTCATTTTGAACTCACCCTTCACATTCAGAGCCAAAGATTTGTGCTTCCAAATGACTAAGTGTCAAAAGGTCTCCACTGACACCTATGTGCAACTTTCGATAATATCAGTAAGTGTTTGGTAGCCTTATTATATTGTGTTTTTAGAGGTAATTGAGAACTCAGTCGAGAAGTCTTTTAATGCAAAGAACTTTATTCCCAAGTTAATATAGTAACAAGAGACTTGAAAAAGGATGGCAGCATCTTCAACAACATCCAAGGGAAACATCGTATCAGTGTTGGACTCAATCAAGGAGATTGATGTCATGGATTTGGATTTCAAGGCCCTATTGAATGTCTTGCAAAACCCCAACCCCCCACAAGTAGTTGCCAATGTTGGCATGAGCTACATTACATTAGTAGTGATGTTCCCCTGGTTGCTCTATACCCATATCTCATCATAGCATGTGCTCAAGCATATCAGCCAGATGCCAAAACCATCATCGATGTTATTCATTCAATGTTATGCTCCTTTACTATCAAATCCCTCAACACCATGCTCAGCATTCCCCCTCAACTAGAAAGTATCACACTCAGTATCAAGGAATGCCAGTAATACACTGACAAAGATGAGAGAGCCATATGGGAAGTCATGAACTCATGTTAGTTGACCAAGAAGAGACAAAAGGTCTCAAGGATGTCAAAGAACTTGAAATTGGTAGAATTCAATGAGCCACCTCAGTATGTTATATCCATGGCCACTAGAATTTATGGGATACCTACTATTGAGAAGTTTGAGACATGGATGTTTTTGATCATGCTCTATGTGTTGGAAAGGAAAAATAGGATTGACTGAGCCACCATCCTCATTGACAATTTGTATGCATAAATGATGTACCTTCAAGTGACCATTCTCTCTTAAAAGGATATAAAGATACATTTTATATGTCTTCCTACTTAATGTATAGCCTAGTGCACAATACGGTTTTCTAGGGACTTACTAGGAACCCCATAGGGATGAGAATCTATGAGATATATCCTGAGGTAACCCTGGAGGGGTCTAGGAATAGTTTTTATAAGGTGTATATCTACTTTTTCACCCCCATGATGAGTTTATTTTACCCCCTATAGAGCCTAAACAAAATTTCCACTATGGCCAAGCAAGTAATAAAAAAATATGGGGCCACATACATTCTATTTTAGACATTCACATACATCAGGGTTAGTGGCTATGTGGGGGCAGCTCATAAGCTCTCAAGATATGTGGATGACAAATTGGTGGTCATGGAGCTAAGCTGACAAATGGTGTCTCTGCATGAGATGATTTCTACCAAAAAGATCAACAACCCTTTCAAATTCCTTGTTAAATTAGGTATTACACATGCCCCTCAATTGCCAAGGCAAAGGGGTTGAAGCAGGAAATGAACATGTATACATGTGATAAGATGCCACCCCAATCTAATTATGACATCAGGTGGTTGGTGAACATGGTGAAAAATATAATATTGCATCAATCTCACTATAAAGACCTTTGGTCTGACTACACCACCGAGGAAGATGTCTAAAAGTGAGAATATATGAGGCTAATAGTGTAAGAGGTCATAGCCTATAACATCGCTCCTATCTCTGAGGACATGGTAGATGAAAAGCTAACACTTTCCTCAGTATACAATAGGGATAATATTGAATCCCAGTCCATCCCTCAACCAAACTTCACTGTGTAGAAAGATGACTCCAACCCCCAACAAGCAATGTGGATAATGAGAAGAACCCTCAGAGGGTTGAAGGAACATGAAATCAACCTTAGGACATATAACAACCCTACCCTCTAAGAGTTAAGAATGGTTAAGGAACTCAATGCCTTCTTCCTTGCACATAGTGGTGACCCTCTGACCCCATCATCATCTGTAGCAGGGAAGGGGAAAAGAAAGCTCGAAGACATAGACTTCACCAAACTGGTGGATGTTGAGAAGATAACCATGGCACAATCTAAGGCTAGGTTGTCTTTCTCAAAAATAATGAGCTTAGCTAAAAATTGAGATAAAATTCTCATGGGGCAGGTCACATTGTCTAGTGCCACTCCCATATCAATTTCAAGGAGGGAAGCTTCAGTGGTACTGGCCATGTCAATATCCCCCCTATGGCCATTCAAGCGTCAATCCCAACTATCCTACCTACATAACAGGTTGAATTCGAGCCTTCTAAAAAAATGTATTCAAGGAAGAGAGGAGATGAGGAACAAGAGGAGCCACCAAAGTAAAAGAGAGTTAAGAAGGCCCTAAAACCTTCAATCAAGTCTCTAACCAAGCAAACGATAGTTATTTTCAAAGACCCGATCGCCAATGAGTTCCCACTAAAGAGAAGAGAAGATCAAGATTCTTATGCATAGAGGGTCAAGGATATGAGTGAGGGGGAGGACTCAAATGAAGGAAGGTCGATAGAAAAATTAATGAAAAAATAATGTGCCTTCACTCCCCCTAAGGTAAAAAATGGGAAAAGAACCCATAGGGAGAAGCATCATTCCCCATCCAGGATCTTGATGGAGGGAGCATCTATAGAGGGGGAACCTACAACAAAATAAGGTGAAGGTGATGAGGAAGGGGTCAAGACTCCATATGATCCCTTATCTTTTGATGATGTTGTGGAGGTTGGAGCTGAGGTGGCTACCCAAGTAAAATCCCCTGTTGAAAAAGAGCCCCACTCCATGGAGACAAAGGCATTTATCCAGAATGTTATTTCTTAGTCACCTAGATGAGACAAAGCTGGTGAAGTTGAAGACAACCTGAAGCCAAATGAAAGGGATCGGGGTAAACATGGAGATGACATTCAATCCCCCAAAGTGCAAAGGTGGGTGAGTAAGAAAAATATAGAGGAGATGAGAGATCAAGCCTACAAATGGGTACCCTAACAACCTCTCAGGTTAATAAAGGTACCAAGGAGGGTGCCCCCAAGGGTGCTACTTCAATTGAAGTCCACCAAGGGGTCCTCCCCACCATCAAGTGCATGACACAAAGAAAAATAAAGGTTTTAAGGCCATAATTATTGAAGAGTCACCCAAACATGATAAGGAAGTCGTCATAGCCTCTATGGACCCAACGACCCAAAGTAAAAAGGAAGGAGAAGCAATTATTGTATCCTCCATCTAACCCAAAAAAAATGTGAGTTTCATTGGCAAATACTATATGGAGTCCCACTAGCCTGGGTCTGACTTTGAAATTTTGGAGCAAGTAGAACTAATTCTAGAAGAAGAAAAGGAAAAATAGGGAAGCGATGAGGACATAAAATAGTTTATGTTGAGTCCTCCCAAGCTAGTGGTGTTCTAGGTAGTTGTTTCCTTGTTGGCACCACTCATCACTAACATAAGGCCATCTTCAGCATCAGCAACTTTGATAGGTTTCTAGACCAAGCCCCTTCTATGGGTTATAGACCAGGTGAAGGAGAAGAAGGATGTGATGAGCAGGATGGGATATTGACATAGAACAAATTATTAAAAATCAAAAGGCTAAACCCCCAAAGACACCCAGAATGCATGCCTGAATGACATTCACTGACAAGTGGGAAAGGAGTGTTGAATTATCCATTCCTCCTCTAGATGCACTAAAAAATAATGCTCCCCTAGAAAGATACTCCATCTATAGTTACAATCTTGGGGAGCCATCAAGGAAGGAATTGAAACATACTTCACAAGTCTTAGCTGACATGGTGACACATAAAATGGACAAAGATAAAGCCACCATAGAAGAGTTGAAGGTGAAGAACCAAGCTATGATCCAGTACTTTCAAAAGTTACTGAGTGAGACTTAGGCAGTGACTCTAACTTCTATCCAAGCTCCTGACCATTCCCTTATCTCCTTTAGATCACTAGACTTCACCCGTGGTGATGATTTGAAGACTAGAGGATGGGAAATAAAATATTGGTAATAGGACTTGATACCCTAAGCCAAGGAAGTCATCCATATAGCCATGGAATGTCTTGATAATGAGACAGATAGATGAGGAGAGTGTAGCTCCCTAGCATTTGTATATGATGTTGATATCAAGAGTTGGGAGGCACTCAGGCCCAAAATATATGAGATATGTAATATGGAAAAATATGCTTTAGTAGCAAAAAATATTGTCTCTTAAGATTATCTTAAAATGCCAAGAAAATGTTAGTTGGCCATCAAGCATAGGCTAGCCATGCTCAAGGATGGAGCCTTTTGATATAAAAAGAGAAGAGTAGTCTCTCAAGACTACGAGGATAGAAATTGAGGCCACTCTGAGAGCAATGGTGAAGCTTGATGATGCAGTGGACTTGACAAAATAATCATTGGATGACGCTTTGAAGAACCTCATCAATGCACCCTATGAAGCCTTCAATAGCCAAAAGATAAGGGACCTAGTATCACTTGAAAAATCCTACAACTAGTTAAAGGCATTGGATCATAAGAAATAGGGAGTGCTCTAGAGGACCACCAACTGGCTAGAAGAATATGATGCCAAATTCAAGTATCAAATGGGCCTAGATAGAAAGATCCTTGCCACTATGATTACAAAGTTTGTTACATACAAGAACAAGATGGCAAAGGATACAGTCATCAATGTCAATTTTGTATCATGACTAGATGCCCCTGATTTCTTTCCCAAAATAAAATCGTTCCATACCTCCCTATCTCTTCTTGTCCTTTTCTCCATTTTTATCCCTTTCTCTCGTTTCTCATTAGGAAATCATTGTACCTTGCCTGATAGTGGCACGTCCCTTTCAAGGTTTTTTTAGTTTAAGAAAGGAATGTCTTTGTTTCTTTGTGCAAGTGGACAAAGTTTAATTTTGTCCTTTAAGAGTTTATTTTATGTGTACATAATTGCAAATATTATTTTTTAGTGGGGAATTATATATTTCATCATCACAAGAGCACAACTACAAGTCTGAGGAATCAAGCTCATTGCAACCAACCCCACGCCCACAAAAGAATCTTCTGACTGGGGTGTCTCTGTAGAATATACCAAGTATGGCTATGAAATTATATATGTAAAGGGGGTTTGTCCATTTACAAAGGTTGACTAAAATTTGAGTATAGAAGATATATCTCAAAGATTCATCCCTTTGTAGTGCCCTGGTGCCAAATCGATTTCAGTTGTAAAATCATTGGCAAGCTTTGAGATCATCCATGATGTTCCCTTGTTACAAAGTCATTCTGCATAGTGTCTCATGATATCAATTTTTTAATAAATATATTGTAATCAATCCTTTCTCAGTAAATGAATAAAATATGTTCATAGTTTCTAGTATGTCTTGTTGTTTAAGTGCAGTATTTATTTTTTCAAGCTAAAAAGATTGGTTGTCTGGTTATGTTTCTTTGTGGTAGTCATTTAAAAAGTGCAAATATAACATAAGATCCTTTATGTTTTAAAGTTTTGGGGAATGAAGCATTGATGTCCTTTTTAAGGGTAGTCCCAAGCTCACAAATACAATAGGAAAGAATTCTTGAGGGGTAACTTGTAGTGTTATTCATAGTTCTTACCATTTATGCATATTTTTTTCCAAGTTATCTCAAGAATCAAGCAAGCACCTATTGATAAAGATGATATCATGAATGTGTGAATCCCTCCATGTTCGGTTATTATCCCTCCACTTCTTTTTATCAATCTATTCATATAAACATTGTCCTACCTTGTTCTACCTCGCATACAACATATAGCTCGCATACCATAAGTGTTGCTTGCCCAATGGATGCACTATACATTGTTTACCTAAAATGTGTTCATTTTATATGCTCAAAATCTTAACATTGCATTCCTCTCTTTTTTCCTTGTCATTAAATAACAATCTCCACATTGAAGATTGTAGTCATTTTATCATCTGTCTTAAGTAGCTCACATAAGGCATTCATGCATTTCATGTGATAGCCCTTCTCGAGTGGAGTATGTGAGTCTGGTTATGTTTTAGACATACCCCCTCATCCCTAATTACAAATCCTCATAAAGGTTGAAGGTTCAAATTCCCTTCACTAGAATGAGCTACCCCCATAGGTCCTCTAACCTTGGTTCAGGTAGAGTCAAAAGCAACAGGGAACTAACCATCCCTTTTATCGGGCCCCTCCCAATCAATTATGCCCCTAACCTATCGCATGTATGAGGATAGGAATAATTGACTTGTGGCTTACTTATCCCTCTTTGATGTTATAACACATTTCTCTATGCATTCATTTAGTTAGTAGGTCGGCCTATGGAGTAACCATGGCCTAGATAGATTATATATAGGAGGTAGTGGGTAATTGTTTATCATCATATTGTGAATTTTGCTCTTAGTGAAGATTGTGTAGGTTGCCCCCTTGAAGTGGCTTATTTATTATCATATATTCTAATATATTTCAATCATTTTTGGATCTATTTCTACTATTCTACTTTATTGTTGAATTAATTTCATTACAAGTGGTAATTATGAGTGTAATTTATTAATTGTTTCACCTTTATTCTGTTGGCATATCAAGCATTCTTCCACAAACTTTTGTACATCTCCCTTGAGTCCTTCCCAAAATAATTCTTTCTTAATTATATGATAAGTTTTCAAGAACCCTGAGTGTCCTCCAAATGGAGATGCATGCAACTCTGCAAGAATCTTATGCTTAAGCTCTAAATTTTTGCACAAGTATAATCTACCCTTATGCCATAGGACATTACCTTTCCATTGAATTTTTTTAGAGGCTAAATTACCTTGTTGGAGATTCTGAATTAGAACCTGTGTATCTTTGTCTTTCTCCCATTCTAACCTAGCTTCATCCACCCAATCTACTTGCAAGATGGACATTGCACAAAGTCATGCTTTTGTGGATGCATCCTTCTAGACAGTGCATCTGCTACTACATTATCTTTACCCTTCTTGTATATGATTTCAAAATCATAACCCAACATTTTGGTTACCCATTTTTGTTTTTCCTCAGATGATAATCTTTGCTCCAAAAAATATTTGAGACTATCATGATCCATTTTCACCTTAAAGTGTCTACCCATCAGATAAGGCCTCCATTGTTTAACTACATGAAGAATAGCCATCATTTCTTTCTCATAGACAGGGTTTTATAGATTCTTACCTTTAAATTGACAACTTTCAAATGCAATGGTTCTTCCTTCCTGCATTATTATTGCCCCCAATCCAGACTCAGAAGCATCACATTCAATATTGAATGTCTGTGAGAAGTCTGGAGAAGCCAAAACTGGAGTGGTGCACATAGTTACTTTTAGTTTCTCAAATGCTTTGGTGGCATCATCATTCCAATGGAAAGCATCCTTCTTTAGCAATGAAGTGAGTGGAGCTGCTATGTTGCCATAACCTATCACAAATATTCTATAGTAACCTGTTAGTCCAAGGAACCCTCGAATGTTTTTGAGAGTTTTTGGCATGGGCCATTCCATTATCGCTTTGATCTTTTGGGGATCAAATTTGACACCTTCATGGGAAATAATGTGCCCAAGGTACTCTACCTCCTATACTCCAAAAGCACATTTAGATGGTTTTACATAAAGTTAGTGCTTCTCCAAAACTAACAACACATGTTTCACATGTTACAGATGTGCTTCCCATGTCTGACTATAAATCAATATGTCATCAAAGAAAACTAGCACAAACTTCTTTAAAAAAAGGCCTAAAAATAGTGTTCATCAAGCTCTGAAAAGTAGATGGTGCATTTGTAAGATCAAAAGGCATTACCAAAAAATCATAATGGCTCTCATGTGTTTTAAAAGCATTTTTATGAACATCTTCATCCTTGATTCTAATTTGATGGTACCCCGAGCAAAGATCCAATTTTGTGAAATAATTGGCACCATGCAACTCATCAAGTAAATCATCAATTACTAGAATAGAAAACTTATCTTTGATGGTGTACTTGTTGAGTTCCCTATAATCTGGGCACATCCTCCATGTGTCATCCTTCTTCCACACCATGACCACTGGTGATAAATATGCACTTTGGCTATGCTTGATGATCCCTGCCTCCAGCATCTCATGGACCATCTTTTCAATTTGACTCTTTTGTGCAT
This sequence comes from Torreya grandis, assembly GCA_037957365.1. Classification (NCBI taxonomy): domain Eukaryota; kingdom Viridiplantae; phylum Streptophyta; class Pinopsida; order Cupressales; family Taxaceae; genus Torreya; species Torreya grandis. Next base: position 652,569 of record JARHVA010001229.1, read on the forward strand.
ATGGATATCTATATGGTATAATATTTGGTGGTTGAATACCTGGAATTAGTTGAATGGCATGATCATGTTCTCTTTTTGGTGGTAGTCCTTTTGGCATGGCCCCAAAAATAGATGAGTGGTCCTCAAGAATTATTTGTAGATCAGGTTGTGTAGATGCTTGTGTGGATTGAACTTCTATGGAGCATAATCGTGCAATAATTCCCTCTACCCCCTTTTTTAGCATCTTGGTCATTTGATGTGAACTAATCAATTGTGAAGATTTTGCATGTAATCCACGTAGTTCAATTTTATTACCTTCAGAATGAAAGCGCATGAATGTTCTTGGAAGTTCATCTCAATGGTACCTAAGGTTGTGAGCCATTGGACTCCCAAAACAATGTCTATGTTACCCATGGGAATAGCAAACATAGGAGAGTCAAGATTGTACCCACCCATAGTAAGCTTAATACTATGGCATTTGTCTGAACAATTAATTGTGCCACTATCTACAATCGTAACCTAAAATTCTAGTGCTTGGTAGATGAAATAGTTCAATCAAGTGGCCAACTTATGGTTTATAAAGTTATGTGTGCTCCCTGAATCAATCAACACTATCACTTTCTATTTCTTGAGGAAACCCACCACCTTAAGAGTTTGTGGAGTGCTAATACCTGCAAGTGCATGACAAGAGATTGTAGGTTGGAAATCTTCATGTACCACCTCTATATCTTTCTCATCATGATTGGAGGCATCCTCTGCTTCTTCATTTTTGTTTGGTCCCTCAATGTAGAATAACTTCTTCTCAGCACATCTATGTCTTTTACTATACTTGCTGTCACAACTGAAACATAATCCTTTTGCACACTTCTCTTCAATTTGTTGAGGGGTCAATATAGTAGGTGGAGGAAATGTTGGTGACGATATGCTACAATCTTTGAAGTGAGTGAATGGCTGCTTCTTATTGGTTATGAATTTTTCCTTAGCTCTATGTGCCATGATAATAGAATCAAAAATCTTAAGCGGATTAAACATGCATACCTCATGTTGAGTGTGGTCCTTGAGTCCACCCAAAAATAGGTCATTCAAGTTTGCTTCAAAAATTGTCTCCACATGTAAGGACAGGTTCTGAAAATCATGAATATAATCCTTGACAGAGCTAGTTTATCACAATTTTGCTAGTTGGCTAAAGTAATTCTCTGTCACATTATTACCATAGTGTAATTGCAGCTCCTCTGTAAAAACTGACCAGGTGACATTGAGAGTCATCTTTTTTTTTTTCAGCACACAACCATTGATACCAAATGAATTGATCGGGTTCAAGATACAAGGATGCCATGGTAATCTTCTGTCCACCTGAAATTTGATGTAAGTCAAAAAAATTCTCCATTTGGTTGATCCAATTGAGTATATCTTTTCCATCAAATTTGTGCATATCTAGCTTTGGTAATAGGTTCCTCTGTGGCCATGGAGTTAGATTTGAAGTACATTGGTTAGGAGAACCACCCTGGTGGGGTTGTGCAATAGAGTTAGCTTGATAATTTGACTGATTAATTTTCAAAGCCGTCATGATATCTCCCAAACTATCTTGTATGGATTGCATATTAGATTGTATGCCTTGTACCTCACTCTGAATGCCTTGCACACTATAGTCAAGCTGGCTCACTTTGTGATCTATGTCAGAAAACCTTGGTACAAAGGGTCTTGTACATCCCCCTTTGGACTCCATCTCTTCCTTGTTAGGAGTTTTACCTAGAGTTTCAGCACCCTTTCCTCAACCCCAAGTTTGTGGACCTGCCATAAAAGAGTTTTACGATGTCGACCCTTATTGGCACTTTTGACCCAACTTTGATCAAGCAATTTTGGCATTATGTCAGCCTCAACTAAAAATATAAAAAGAACATACCATAGCCAAATTTTTATAAGCTTTCCAAAAATGTGAATAACTCAAAAAAATTCTTTGAATTGCGCAGTATAGAGCAATTTTATGAAAAACCATAAAATAGCGATAAATTTTGTAAAGCAAATCCAAATGAGCTGAAATTTTAATGGAAGCTTAATTTGATTATTTCACACCTCTAGTAAAAAATTTACATAGAAATTCACAACCATTTTTTATATATCACAAAATTTAAAAATATAGTGTTTCATCCACAAGATTGCCTAAATCGCAACTTTGATACCACTTGTAATGAAATTAATTCAAGAATAAAGTTAATAGCAAAATTAGATCCAAATATGACTGAAATATATCCAAATATATGATAATAGATAAGCCACTTCGAGGGGGCAACCTACACAAGCTTCAATAAGAGCAGAATTCACAATATGATGATAAATAATTACCCACTACCTCCTATATATAGTCTATCTAGGCCATGGTTACTCCATAGGCCAACATACCAATTAAAAGAAAGCATAGATAAATGTAATATAACATCAAAGAGGGATAAGTAAGCCACAATTCGGCTAATACTATCCTCATACATGTGATAGGTTAGGGGCGTGGCATACATATTTGGTTATTATGATGAAATCGATGATGTAAGGTAGAATGTACATGGTCCTAATGAAGAAGATGCTCATAATGAGTTCAACACCACCTTTTCATTTTGCTATCAAGAATGTGAACAAGTGATTGCACATAATTAGCATCATAATAATAGAAGGCCTCCATTTAGTGGATGAACTCATAGACTTCTATTTGCCCATAGAATCATGGAGCTTCATCTATCCTTTCAAGTGGCATATCCATAATTGGTCCACACATGAATTACCTAATGACAAGATGCACAAACCTATGTAAATTTTGATACTTATGTTGAGTGTCTTTATAACTATCAATGGTACCACACACTCTCCTAGTAGGGTCATAGTCACCTTGTTCCTAGTAATCATAGGCATTACTCATAGTATCAGATAAAGACTATGTGTTTATCCATTTTAGGATGCCATCAAGGGTGGGATCATTATTTTCACTACCTCGAGCTATGATATTGTATATGTAGATGGAGATTATCTCATATGATGTTGAGAATATAATCTTAATCGTGGAGAGTAGTGTCAACTACCTGAATTGGGAAAATACTAGGTGTATACAAGAGTAGTGTTGTGGGTACCTAACCATAAACTACTTCATATGGATTCATTCTATTAGAAGTGTGGTACTAGTTATTGTATCACCATTCTGTGAGAGCGAGCCACTTTGCCCACTAGTGTAGTTATTCTGATGCAAAGCAATGAATGAATGTTTCCAAGCATCTATTGATGGTTTCTATATGGCCATCGATTTGAGGAACATACTCAGATCTCATCTTCAGTTGTGTGCATGTGCATTAGAATAGCTCTTTCCGAAAATGGATAATGAAAGTTGCATCATGATCAAAGACAATTGAAGAAGGGATGTCATGAAGATGGAAAATTTGATCCAAGAAAACTTTTGTGATTGTAGAGGTTGTATAAAGGTGGTTGAGGGAATAAAAATGAATATATTTAGAGAGGTAGTCAACCACAACTAGTATCACTATTTTATCATCAGATTTAGGGATCCCCTTAATGAAATACATATAAATATTAGTCTAGATCCTAGTAGGGAAGGGCAAGGGAATGATCAAACTAGGAATCATTCTAGTTTCACCTTTATTGTGTTGGAAGGTATCACATTTGGACACCATCTGTTTAATTTCCCCTTTTATAAAAAATTTCAACATTATCGCTAATAGGTTTTGAGAAATATTGAGTGCCCTATTGATGGAGAAGCATGGATTTCATAGAATACAACCTGGTGAAGGTTTTTTCTATTGATAAGCATTAAATGACCCTTGTAATGCAGAGAATCACCATCCCATGAATAATGTGGTATTACAAAGGGGTTAATGGTCAATTGTTCAATGAGTTACTGTAAAGAGGGATCATGAGCATACCCTTGGTGTATAGATTCTAACCATTTTGGAATGGGCATGGAGATGGTAGAAAAGGAAGTCTAGTTATCAAATGTGCGAGAGAGAGCACTGAACACTTCTTTGTCTTTACCTTTCTTGTAAGTGATCTCATAATCATAGCCCATGAGTTTTATAACCCATTTTTATTGTGTCAAGGATGAGAACCATTCTTCCAGGAAGTATTTCAAACTCTTGTGATTAGTTTTGATACAAAAATGATTCCCAAGTAAGTATGGCTACCATTTTTAAACTACATGTAGAATGGCCATCATTTATTTTTCATATGTAAATAAAACTAAATTTCATCTAGAAATGGGTTTGTTAGTGAAAGCAATGGGATGGCCTTCTTTGAGAAGAATAGCACCGAGGTTATTGCCACATGCATCACTTTCGATGGTGAAATTTTTGGTGAAGTCTGGCATATATAAATTTGGTGTGATACACATAGCTTGTTTGAGTGTCATGAATGCCTGGTTAGTTGCAGCATCCTTATTCAATAAGTAGAGGAGCCACGATCTTTCCCTAATCCTTGAACTTGTGGGAGTATCTTGTAAGGCTGAGGAAGCCATGAAGGCTCTTGAGAGTCATTGGTCGAGGTTAATGTTGTATGGCACTGATTTTATCTGAATCCACATGGACCCCATCAGCTGAAACAATGTGCCCTAGATATTCAACTTCTTATTGTCTGAAGGAACCCTTGGAATGCTTGACACATAATTGATTATTTGTTATAAGTTGTAATTCCATATCAAGATGCTAGATATTCTCATCCCATGTGTGGTTGTAGATCAATATATCATTAAAGAAAACCAAATCAAATTGACAAATGAAAGGTCGAAAGATTTTATTCATTAGGGCTTGAAATGTTGAAGGGGCATTTTTAAGTCCAAATGGCATGACCAAGAATTCATAATGACCTTCATGAGTGAAAAAAGTTATCTTTGGAATGTCATCAATATGCACGCAAATCTAATGATAGCCAAAATGAAGATCTAATTTAGAGAAAAATTTTGCCCTATAGAGCTCATCAATGACCAAAATAGGAAACTTGTCTTTGATAGTGAGGTAGTTAAGGGCATGAAATTTAATGCAAAGGTGCCATGACCCATATTTTTTGTGGACAAGAAGCAATGGGGAGGACTATGGGCTGGTGCTTAGACAAATAACTCTAGACTTAAGGAGTTTCCATACTAGCTATTCAATTTTAGTTTTTTGTAGATGGGGATAGCGATATGGATGGATGTTGGGTGTGATGCTTCCTAGAAAGAGCATAATGCGATGATATTAAAGACATAAATGGGATAAACTCACTAGCTTTAAAAATTTGGTTCTATTTTTGTCAAGGATGGATTAAAAATTAGTAGGGTAGTTAGTAGAAGTGGGGAGTTAGAATTGGATGGAGTGTAGTTGGGTAATGACCCCATGTGAGCCTTTCCTCACAAGATTCTCCATGCGATGATAACTGATGATGTTATCATATCTAGGAAATAACCCTTTTAAGATGTGTTTATAGACACTATCAATGAATTGCATCCAAAAATCACAAAAGTCCCATAGAATAGGTCCCAATGAGTGGAGCCATTGTGCCCCTAGGACCACATTACATCACTCTAAGGTTAGGGCAAACATATTTGAGTGAAGAGTGTAATCACCTAATGCAATATGCACATTATGACACTTCCCTTTATAGGTAAATGTTCCCTCATTATCAATCATGACTTCAAAGCTAGATCAAGGGTGTATAAATCAATTTGCATGCTTAGTAATGTGAGGATCGATGAGATTTTGTGTGTTGTCAAAGTCAATGAGGATTGTAAGATGAATATTTTTAAAGAACCCCTTGACCTTCATGGTTTGAGGGTTGGTCACACCTTTGAGTGCATGGAGAGAGATCTTAGGATGGATTTATTGAGCCATGGAGTCATCGAAGGGGCTTTGTTCTGCTTGAGCATCCTATAATTCTTGGATATCAGGTTTGCTATCTGACTCTATCAATGAATTTACATCTAGCAAGTAAAAATTTTATGTGATGCATCGGTGACCCTTAACCCATTCATCATCATAATTATTTCTCCTTATGATCCCACATCTCTGCCTTAGTAAGGTGCTTGACCAGTGTGGCTATGGTTGGCCACAAATTTATTGTGTTCTTTATGGGTGGAAAAGTGAGAAGTCGACACTGCACTGAAAGTTTATCTTCTACTAACTTTGTCAAACCCAAGGTGGCCATCAAGTTATTGGGATAAAACATTGTCACCTCTGAATGGATTGGATCTTTAAGGACACTAATAAAATAACTCTTGAAGAAGTCATATGATAACCTTTTACTGTGATTACAGTTTCTCAAATTCAATCTAATAATCATGAATGGTGCATGTCTAGTGGAGTTTGGTGAGAGCTCATGTAAAGTCCTCGAATGTTGAAAGACCAAACCTACCTAGAAGTAACGATGCAAACGTTTTCCAATCAGGTTCATCATTTTACTTGAGATACCAACATTACCTTTTTGTGTTTCTTCTTCCAAGTGAAAGGAAGCAATTGGAACTTTGTTGATAAAATAAGTATTGTGAAGGTTAAAGAATTATTCTAATTGATATATCCATCCAGTAGGATTTGTACCATTGAATCATGGAAAGTTTGACTTAGGCCCACTTGATGTGTATGGAGAAGAGAAAATATTCTCTAAAGAAGAGTCCTTCAACTTGTTGAGAAGGATATTCTGTTGATTATGTTCATGCATCCTTTCGGTTAACTCAGTGATCTAGGCTTTCAATGCAATGAGTTCTTCCTCCATGATTTTTGTGCCTATATAGGCAACTAGCATAACCATTATTTTTTTAATAAGGGATAGAAAAACAGGTTTTAAGATGAAGTTAATAAGGCACTTTTTGAATTTAGACTAAAACGGAAGGGGTAAAGGTACGTTTACAAAAAAAATTATACTATTTAGGTATGATTGATGAGGGCAAAGGCAATTTTAGAATTAAAATGGAAAAAATAGAAAATTTATCCAATAAGGACAAATGATAAGAAAAGGGAAAGGGACACTGAAAAAATTTCAAAGCAAGAGGATAAAAAATAATGGCAAAACCTGAAAAAATTTAAAAAAAATGGGATTCGTGGCTAATGAAAATGGAATTGGGAGATGGGACCTCAAGGAAGAAAAGGTGAGGAATTAAATTTCAGGTGTCCTAGTAAAGTTTGAGGATCAAAAGAGATAGATATGGAGAGATATGTCGAAAAAAAAATTTAAAAAAAATACTAAAACCAGTTTCTCTAGGTTTCTATTGTCAAAAGTCTGTCTACAGGTTTCCAATTACCATTGTGCTAATCTAAAACTAGTTTCTATGGGTTGCTGATGTCATAATTATATCCACATGTTTTTATTTACCATTGGGCTAATCTGAAACTAGTTTTTTTTAGGATGTTCTTGTCAAAAGTCTATCTGTAGGTTTTTAGTTACCACTACTAATTTGAAACTAGTTTTTCTATTGATAATCTACAAAAACTTATATGTTTGATATGGGCCCCAAGTTTTTTTTGGCTATCTAAAAGTTTTAATAAATTTATAAGGCCACCAATGTTGTCTGAACGAGTACCACTCTCCAAAAAAATTTGGCCATAGATTTACCCTTAAATGATAGCTCTTGATTTACCTCACGGGTGGGAACTAGTCAATTAGATTAGGGCCATTGCCCTTTTTACTAGCAGGTCCTCTCAATGGGCTAGCTACTTCAAGGATCCTATGGTACTCCTCATAATGAGTTTTAGGGCTATACGCTCAAGTACTTCCCATAGTTATATAGAGGGGTATTTTACCATTATTTGAATTTGTAAATGATGTAAAAATAGATATAATGAAAAATAGTTTTTTTTTAATAACACAACTCCTAGAAAGCCAGTGCTACAAGGAAAAAAATATAGCCATTGATAAAGTGATTTGATATCAAATGTGATGAACCTGTTGCATAGATTTATGAACTATAAAAAATAATGGAATAATAGAAATAAATTCAAAAATTAACTCATAATAATTCAAATATGCTATATTGATTGCAGGCCACTTCGATGGGGCAACCTCTTTTGAATAAGATCAATACAATAATATTCATCAATGTTTTCATTGGGCCTCAATACTTAAATACTAATTAAATTCTAGCAACTAATACTTCCCATGCATGTGGGCTAATTCAAATATGTTATTTAAATATTAATTACATTCTACCAACTAATACTTCCCATGCATATAAGATAATTCAAATATACTAAAGGGATGACTTACAAAGCATATGCATCCATAGTGACTAATACATTAATAATATAAAGAAAAGGGTAGGACACAGGTTCCTAACAAGATTAAACATTTTGGGTAGGGATTAGATTACTTCCAGTAGACTCAAATTATGGACAACATGATGTTGGCTTGATGACTTGATCAAAGACTATGTTGATGAAAGATTTTAGCATAGATTAGACATGGATTTTCTAGTTCATGTAGTTAGTTTGACAATGGAGGGGTGATGGTGTATAAATATAAAGGAGAGAAGATGAATGGCCATTATTCAAATTTGGGTGAAGAGGATCAATGGTGGGGGATTATCCAAGGAAATAAAAATTCCTTAGATGATTCTAGAGAAGGGAAAGTTCTAGAAGTAAAAGCCTATAAAATATTTTTTAGAAGTCTAATCATGATATGTGGTAGATTAGTCATGTGATTAGGGGGTTCTAGAGAATCTAAGGGGTAGGCTTGTAGGAAAGCTTAGGAGTAGGTAGGTAGGTGGGTTATAGAAATTTTAAATTCTCAAATAATAGATAAAGGGGATCAATTACTGGATAAAGACATGATTAGAAGGATTAATAAATTGGTGGGATATTATAAGGTTAATGGATGAAGAATAATGAAGGAGAATGTTAGATAAATGACTAGAAGGAGTAATATTAAATAAGATTAGATGAAATAAGCGAACTAGAGTCGACTAATATTAATATTAGTGACAATGAATGAAGCGATCAAATATACATGTATACATTAAGGATGCCAGTCACCAAAACACAGGACTTGTTGGCCATGAACAATACATGGGGAGAAGGTTGTAAGTTTGAGCTAGCCATCTTTCACCAAGCATCTTTTGTGAGGGCATTAACTTCAGCATCGATGTCGACTAAAATATCTTGGATTACCCTTCCATTAATAGTGGCATTCACCAATATTTCTTTATCGTCTTGTAAGTTAGGGGAACCGGAGTATCTTATCATCAAGCATGGTTTAATCAATGATCTTCAGTAGGCCTTGGTGTCTAATGTTTAAGTTAGTTATGTAACAAGGTTACAATATCCTCATCTAATAGGCATTTTCAAAGCTCTTGGAAGTCATCATGTACTACATCTTGATGATATATGGCCTTCTATATATCATCACATTGAGCGGCATCATGGTCTTTAAGAAATCTGATCTCACCTTGTAATTCCCTTACCAAATTTATAGTATCTTGGAGCACTTCTTGATATTGCTAAGCATCAAGATACCTAGATGCATGAGGCTCTTTGTATTGTACCTTTTCAATAGGTAGATGAGATGTTGATAGGGACTATCCACAACTGCACATTATAATATTAACTTTTTGAGTTATTGGAATGATAGTGCATGGTCACTAGTGTGGCTTCTCAATGTGTATCATATTGGCACCCTTCTCATTTATTTATTTTATAATGGTCATGTACAAATTAGGACATTCCTCCAAATGATGCTCATTTTTATAAAAATCACATGTAGGATAGACTGGGCAGTCTCATTGGTAGTGATTCAGAGAACCACATTTGTAGCACGTCCATGGTGGAAAGCATCCACCTCCTCATTCTCAACCTTAGCCTCGCCCATGATAACCACCATTCTCTTGATTATTTGAAATAGAACTTTGATACATACCAAGCATGCGAAACTCATGAATATCATTGATGAAATGATAGTCATTGGTGTCATGGGTATATGCATCGTATATATTATAATAAGTGGACACTTTCGACTATGTGGCACATTGTGACAAAGGAAAAGCTAGAACATCATGATCATCCTATAAAATCTTACAAGACTGCTTTAGTACAACATATATAGCTTTAAGATGATAATTATTTATATTATGGCCCTCAAACTCATAATCAATACACCATAAGCCATTACAAGTGTCATGATCACTGTGCGCAGTCAACGTTTCTAATTGAGATGTCATTGCAGTGATTTGAGCCTTTATGAAAGGGTTGATTCCCGTATCAATATTTCTAATGGCTTTGATGCAGAGGGCAAATTCTAATGCCTCATGTGGGTTGGTAAAGGTTCTCTGAGACAATGTTCATCTAAAGGCAAGAAACAAACCTCCCATGAACCACTGAGCATATTAAGCAACATTGATCTCGAATGAAATGTTAGACAAGAGTGTCTTGAACAATGCATGATACTCATGCATGCTCTTAGTTATATCTTTTATAGCAATAATACTTTATTACTTGAACTCTAAAATATCAAATTCCCAAAGGAATGTTGCCTTAAGTTGGTCATTATCAACTACTGCTTATTGAGGATCATATTTCCTATACTATTTATGCGCTCACTCTAGGAGTGTGGTTGTAAATTATGTAGATTTTCTCTCAGAGGAGGTTATGTCATGCACTCTCTAGATATGTTCACACTTGTGAACATGTTTAGTGGCATTCTCCACACCTCGATATTCTAGAAAATGAAGCATCATTTCATAATACACAGTGGGTGGTTGAGGTGCTAGTAATAGTGGTTATTGAGAACTTCCAAGTCCTTTTATTCATTGGGGGGGAAGTCCACCACTTCCTCTTACACCACCTCCTAGTCCTCCAGATGAACCACCATCTCCTACACCTCTAGTTGTAGTAGAAACACCTGAGATGTTGGGCACTAAGGTAGGTTGATTCACTGTATTCGAGCCAGTACTTTGCCCACTACTTATGTTGGTTCTACTAGGTATATCAAGTTCGGTCATGAATGTATCTTTTAAAGGAAAAGAGGTAATCAATATACTAGTGTTTAAAACTTGTTCGACTAAATATTTTGTTATAGGATAAATTTTTGACTCTAGGTTATCTATATCTCAGTTGTGTATAATTAGTTCATCTAGCTCAAAATCATGAGCTCGTACTATGGTTGGAGAAATAAGTTGGTTCAATTCATGTTTTTCAGTCTCCACTGTCTGGCTTGTTTCTCCTACATACACTAGAGTTGGCATTTGTTGCAATTTAAAATTTAAAGAGTCATTGTTCTATTCCACTTCCCTATGAATCTTGACATCACTTCCTAAGTCCTCCCATCCACTTCCTATGTCACTTCCACCTATAATACTTCATCGAGATTCATCATATTTGTGCTTCCACAATTCTTTTTGATGGATACCATTCCGAACCAATAATCCTTCACAAACACACCTACATTCCCCTACCAATCATGTTTTACATGTAAGGGAGAGTTTAGCCTTCCATGGAAAAAACTTCAAGTCTAGAGTCAATAAATAATTTCTTCACCTCTAGTGGAAAATGCTTGAGATACCCACCACATGGTTCTCTAAAAAATTGGAACTTAGCATCTTCTAGACAAGAATAAGTTGATACAACATACTTCAAGATGTAACTATTTAACACCCCTCTCCACTAGACATCAACAACTTGCATCACGGCACTCCCAAGTGTGCTAAAGTTATATGACACTCTATTATCCATGTTATCTTCCATCTATGATTTCTTGACTGATCTTGAGCATAGGCTATGATCCAAGCATGAAAATAAATAAGAAATTCCATAAATAAAGTTTCATACAAGGAACTATAGAGATTTTTATTCAACCCACGCACATGCATAAACTCTTGATTTAAGAAATGGAATTGCAAAGTTATCTTCGACACTAGTGAGCCATCTTTTAATTTTTTTGAGAGATAATCACTCGAGCATTTTACATCATCATGAAATAAGTGCTACATATCCCAAAAAAATAACCAAAATGTTAGGTTAATTTCCTATCTAGACCTTTCCCTAGGCACGCACCCTTATATTCTCGTTCAGTGCTAGATCATCATTGCCAAATGTCTATCTTTATATGGGCCGATGCTAAACTCATGTGTGATTTAAGTTTGTTTTATCTCTGATAATCTCTCCTTAACTATTTCTTGTTTTCTTTGTGCTCCCCAAGTATTTTATTGATATTCTAAGCCTTTCACTCTTAGATTCTCCATTTATTATGCCTCCCCTTTGACTGGGTCTTTTCATGTCATGATCTCTTGTGCAATGGTCTTCTTCACCTATATAACTTGTGTCATGCTCCTTCTGCTTTATGCCTCTTCTGTGTTATGCTTTTTCTATGACATCCTTCTTTTGTGCTGCTATCAAAAGACATCCAAAATTTGGGGACCAACACTTGATGATTGTGACATTGGTTGATCATTGATGTGTTATAGATTATTTCTTCTATGTTCTATGAATGCATTGATTTTATCTTGTCACATCATGTGTCAGTTGTGTGAGAGGATCCTCTAGTTTTTATCATGGCCATGTTGTGTCTATTTCATTTCAGAGTCATGTCATGTCTTGTATGTTTGTGGGCTTCTTGATCATGATGTGTGCACTTATGGATTATTTACTATGATATTTTTTATGTGTGCATGTTTACATATATTTCTATGGATCAAAGTCATTGTTAGTATGTGATTGGTGTCCTGATTTCTACCATGAACATGTCTATTATGTGATTTATATTTCTATTATATTTTTCATAATTTACATCATGAATTTACTAGGATTTTTTTTACCATATGATCCATTGATATATCTAGTTGTCATTAACACATGTTCCTAAATGGATTATCATGATTATATCTTGTGCACTACTAACATACAACTATCCTTGCCTTGAATTACATGTTTTATGTGTGTTTACGATGATCAAATAAATTCTATGAGGACATATTATGTTTGTATATAAACTTTACATGATTATGCTCTTTATATATAACACGATGTGTATAATTGTTTCTTTTGAGATGAGTGATTCATAAGCTCCATCTCACATATCAAAATGGGGGCATACAATGGGCTTGTTTTAAATATTTAGGCTAGTTTAGACAAAGAATTTCACATTCTAATATAGATTATATGATAAGGATGGGTTAGATAACATACTAAGATATATTCACATGACTTTTAGGAATAATTGAGACATTCTATGACATTTTGAGATAGAATTTGACATTCTATATTACTTTGAGGAAACATTTGACATTTTGTATCACTTTGAGTGGGAAAATATCATATGGGGCATGGACTTTATTCATTAATGGTGATGAATGATGGTACTACATGAGCAATTTATGTATATATCTATCTATAAGGGTGTAGACTCTAGAAAACTACACACTACAGTTCCAAGTGTCAAAACATTCTTAGACCACCTCAAGATCCCCTTGGGCCCAACCTTGGTTATTCGATTACAAACTATACCTAACCCAAGTTAGATTGATCTACTATTTAAACCCACTTTTTTAAACCAACTTGACCTTGACCCTCAACCACTGATGGTCACCCTCACCATCGATGGTTACCTTGACTGTCGATGGTTAAGTTCCACTATCTGAACCACTAATACCAACTTCAACTCCACCTTGTTTTTTTATAATTAGATTGTCTAATTTGTGTGTAAGCCCATACATGTCAAATTTAAAATTAGATAGCAAGTTAGACCTCTTGTTAACATATTATTGTAGCTCTCCTTCTTTCCTATAAGAAGAGAGGGGCAGGAGGTAAAAAAGGATCCACAACTATCACGAGTTTTTGTATCTAGAATTTATTTTGCAAGTGTTCTTCTAGTGATCCAGTGATCCATCCATCATGACAGAGAGCCGAAGTACTACCTTCCATTATCCAAATAGCTAAGTACCATTACTCTATTGAAATCAGTCCAGACTCCAACAAGTTTTCTGCCTCAACCATTGGTAAGCTAAGTATATGTTTTTAATTATTCAATCACTTTGTTTGTACTTCACATTCAACCCATCCTAAACTAATCTCTCAAAATCTTATTTTTAAACCTTATCAATTAGCATTTTATAACCTAGACCCAACTCACAATAACTGATGATGATCACTCTGACTGTCGATGGTATATCTCAACCGTCGATGGCTACCCCAATCGTCGATGATCACCTCAACCACTGATGGTCACTATGGCATAAAATAATAATAAGTTATTTTCACCCACTTACCCTCAACTAAATCCAAATTTCTTTGTCTCTACCTAATTAGAGATCCTTAACCTATTTTTTGAACCACACCCAACCTATTTAGCATTAGTATTAACCCGTTTATTGCTATACTTAGTCAACTTCATCAATTTATTTATCAAGAATTTTTTTGTATTTAATTTTAGTATCTTTTATCATTTATGCAAGTACTTTATTTTTTGATTTCTAAACTTAATTATTTAAAAAACATGGATTGACAGCCTCCTAAGGAGTTCTTGTTTTTTGAATCTAGCAAGCACTAGGAAATCCACCCAGCTATCTATCTAACCAACCATTTACTTTAGTGTTATCTTATTTGTAGGTCATTCTTCCCAAGCCAAAGAGGATCTCTCTACAATCATGTAATCAACATATGCACAACCAAATAGGTTTTTATACCCTACCTGTATCTAGTTTCTTTCTTCGTCCTTTCTTGGAATATAAGCTAAAATTATTTGAAACATTATATCACACTCGGTGTGACCCTTGAGCCTCTACTTCAGGTTTTTTATTTGCATCTACATGCTTTTCTCGCTATTATGTGCTAATAAATGAAATTAAAATTTCTTTTGAATTTAAAATCAACTGCATACATTGGTTGCTTACAAGTTTAGCTCACTTAGTTAAATTAAAGTAAAGTAATTTGATTGTAGCATCACGTGTATCACACACACAAACCAAACCACATACATCAATTAAACATCAAAATAACTTGACATAAGGCCCGACTGTGATTTTGTCACCTAGTGATCACCTTACCCTTTCTCAACAATCCTACTTGGAGGTCATTACCAAGAGGAGAACCAACTCATCTCTTTGTTTGAGTATAAACTTTATAAATCGATATATACTAGTTAAGCACCCGAAACCTTTATCATTGTGGTGTGTGAAGTGAGGGGGTAGGCCCCAATACTAAGCCACATATTGATTTTCAATACATATCTTTTTTGAAACCCTGAACACCCTAAAATCATCCATAGATTTCTTTTCTAGTACCTATTCTATTAACCCAAGTAGAGTCACATAATTTCTTACAAAAGCTTAAGGCATAATCTAAAAGAGACTAAAAAAACTTTAGGACTTAACATACCTTTTAGTGTGTGTTTGATTTCCTTGGTCATTTATTGTCTTCTCTTTGTTTGAGTTGTGAGATTTGTTTGTGTTTTACTTTCTCCCTTATTTTACATGGTTCTAACTCAATAACAGTGAACGAACCAGGCAAAATATAACCCATCACTAAACCAATCAACCTCTTCATCCATGGAGTATGTCTCTGAACCAGAAAACTTTTCTCATCTTTCAAGGAGTCCCAATTTCCCTCAGGTATTTGCCCAAGGAGATACAGACTTCACCACCTTTTTAGATAATAATCTCATGGCCCTTCAGCATTATCTTAGCACCATGCCTCACCAAACCCCTTCTTCAGTTCCACCTATCGACCCACCTTATGGCATGCCTTTCCACCTTATGGGGAAAAATTATGTTGCCACAATCACCACCCAACCATTAACCACTTAAGCATCTTCATCTACCAATAATCCCTTTGATACCACTATGGAAAACCAACCTTCCCAACCTACCAACACCTTCCACCACCACCAACAACTCCTCTACCCTAGGGAAAACCCAACCATTAACTACCTATACTCCACTCACCGTGGGAGTATCTACTACTAGCATTGCCAACCTTCCTTCGGCTACCCCCAATCCACTAATCACTACTCCACTTAAAAGCCTTGTGGTGTCTATACCTTCTACCCTACCACCAATTAGTACCAATGTCTCTACCTATCCCTTGAATACAAACCCAACTATAGCTCCTACCCAACCCACCTTGATCCCTCAATAGGTGCCATTGCACCAAACTCAGGATACATCCCTAACCCACAAGGGCATATACCTCTACCTACTACCCATCCACCTACATCCACCTACCCCTACATAGCATCTACCCAACCACTTTTATCCACATATCAATACGTGACATCTACCTAACCACTGATATCCACATACCAATATGTGGTAGCTTCTCAACCTCCCACCAACTATCAATATGCCACCCAACCACCAAAATAATATGCACATCGCAACTTTTTAGGAACATAACCCCAAATATATCCGATGAAAATGTTCATAGACAAAATGACTACTTTAGAGTCATCCATCTCTGGTGTTCACAACATTTTATCATATCACCAGATCTATAACAAACCCATTCACCCATCTATCCCTATCATACCATATCTTCCTCAGTGGGATCTCTCAAAATTTACTAAGTTTCAGATCAAGGACCCCTACCAACACCTTAGGTCATTTAGGCATTCATGTTATTTGATTCCCTACAATGATGCTCTTCTTTGTACTTTCCCTATGTCTACGGCATTACATTTGTATAGTGACATAACCAAACATTCTCTCTTCTCTTTCACTTAGCTAGCCTAAACTTTCTTGGATCACTTCTCAATAAACATCTCCAATAATTTTTTCATCATTAATCTTTACTCTATACAGCAATTTGATGATGAATATATTGTTGATTTTATAGCTCATTGGAGAAGCCTAATCAATCAACTTTCTTTCTCCCTACCCCAACCCAAGCTAATTGAATTTTTCACTCAAACATGTGCCAAGCACATCTCCTTTACATTGCATATTCATAGCTTCAGAACCTTTGATGAATCTTTTACCATAGCATGTAAGCTATAAAATAGAGCCATCAATGAAGGAAAGTTAAACTTGAAAAATAAAAACTCTATCTACAAATCCATGAGGCCTCTTCCTCTAAACCAAGAAACCAAACTAACACCAATGCCTAAATCAAGGGAACTAAAAATGTGGTTGTCCTTAAGACCACTCCTCCACCATATGTCAATCAACCAAATTCTTCTAACTCCTTAAATCAAAATACAAGGAACCAAAACTAAAAAAATTAGAATCAATTTACTTCGCTTAGGGAGTCTTACACTTTGGTCTTGGATAAGTTGTTGAAAGATAATATCATATAGATTCCTCCCATCAAACCCCCTCAACAATTTGATTCTTCTCATCTTGCACCTAGTTGATACAATGAGAATGACCTATGTGCTTTCCATCAAGTAGTTGGACATGACGTTCGTAGGTGTAATACCTTCAAAAACATTGTCTAAACCCTCATTGACAAGGGGGAACTTGTGTTGGACAACCCCAACATACCTCTGAACCAAACCCTTGACATTTTCAGACAACATTTTCCCAATCATGCACCTACCAAAAATGAGAGAAACAAAGCTTAGTCTTCTCATGATGCTCATACCATCAATATGATTTTTGACACACTCAATGCTGAAGAACCTACCACCTAATCTACATGCTCTTCATCCTCTGCACTCATTCAAATAGTATAACTACCTTATCTTCCTTTGGAGACCCAAACCATGAAAGTAACTTTTTCACCTCCTCCATTTATTGAGGTGGTAGAGTCATCAAGCCCTCCTTCAATTGACATATTAGATCAAGCAACCATCACCACTTTAACTCCTCCCTCAACTATCGAACAATTCACTTCCCCTTTGGAGATCATTCCCAATGAAGAAGCCAAGATATCTGCACCTCCCATAGAGGAACCACCCACCCAAACCTTGCATCTTTTGATTGAGGAAAATGATGAGGTCACCATTCCCTTTTCTCAACATATGGGTTTATCTTTTGATTCCATGGCCTAGGGAACAAGACTGATCTATAAACCATTCTCTAGACTAGTTCAGAGATTGGAATTTATCTTCAAACCTAACATAGATCAAGACAACTTTAGGCAACAATTAGGTCTCCCTTATATCACCAAATAGGAACCTCCAACCACATATTTGACAAACCAACCCACCACTTCTATTATCCAACCTGCTATCATATCAACCAAAACAATAAAAACCTCTACCAATCCAACCATTTCTCAACCATGCAAAGTAAATAAATCCCAAATAACCAAATCATCTTATATCACTTTAACAAAACTAACCAAAAACCTTGGCATCTTCCCTATGCAAAGGCTTAATCATCCATCCTTGAAACTGGAGCTAACCTCACCAGACCCACCAACCAAGCACCCAACCAAATCAACCAAGGAGGTAAAACCACCTAAAGGCCAGAAGACCAGAGTTATGCCTCCCTCAACCTTGCCCTCTATTTTGGGGATTCATCCCTCTACTTTGATCAAAAAGCCAACTGTCTTAACCAAAACCCAACCACCACTTTTATTTACGCCATCACCCTTGCTTTCTGACACACCCATCTTCATCGAGCCATCAATAACCAAACTAGATACCTTGACATCTTCTACCTCCAACTTATCAACTTCCTTACCTAAACCAAAATCATCAATTAAGAACACCACCTTACCCAAAACCTCTACCACCAAGCCTATTTCCAAAATGACTTCCATCTCACCAACTAATGCTAAAATCTCTAGACCCTCACCACTTTTAGCTGAGTCTTACTCAACTATTTTCCAAAGGTTATTGCAAGCTTCTTACTTGACCTTACCTCATATCAGACCATTTGACCCTCTTCGTTCAAAACCAATATAGTATAATAACCACCAAACATGCTTCTATCATAAGACACCCAAGCATGACATGGAGAACTGAAAAGCTCTCCAAACCTTAATCCATAGGCTCTATGATGAGGATGATCTATTATCAGATGAACCTCCCATGAGCCTGCTACCAATCCAAAAAATAATAACCAATACCCAACACCTACTTATTCCCCCACTCTCACCTCAAAGTGATAGGGAACCAAACCACTCTCCTACCCTAACCCTTCCCTCTATCCATACTATCCATGTGGTCACACGATCACATGCTCAGTAAAAGGATAAAGGGAAGGCGAAAGTGTCCATCCCATGGACATACCCATTTTGCACCTCCCAACCAAGTCAAATTTAAGCATCTTCACTTTCAACCAAACCCAAGGTATCTATCTTGGGTAGCTCTCAATCCAACCCCTTCGAATCAATCAGAAGAGTGGTTCTCAAAAAACTTCAACAAACCCCAGAAATGATGAGCCTATATGAATTGATTTCTAACTTGCCTCATCATCACCAAGCAATGATAGAGGCATTACAATCAATAGAGGTCCAACCTGAAAACCCTCAACCTCTATCAATGTTTTGTTGGCACTCTCTAAATTTCCAACCTTGTCACCTTCAAGGATTCAGAAATACCTTGTATCCACCCTGATGACCCAGATCCCCCTCTTTTCATCACTGCCTACATCAACCAAACCCACATCAAAAGGGTTATAATTTATGGAAGAGCCAGTATTAACATCATCTCTTCCCATGCCTATGATCAACTTAAACTACCAAATAATGTCATGTCCAAAACCTAGACCATCCTCTAATCTTTCAATGACACCATGGCCACTATTCTAGGAACTGTTGTCCTTCATATTCGCTTAAGACCTTACACAGTCCCAAATCTCTTTTATGTAGTGGAAGGCAAATTTCATTATAATTTTTATTAGGATGACCTTGGATCTGATTCATGGGTTGTGTACTTCTACCCTTCATCGTTGCATCAAATTTGATCACAAAGGTTAGGTTGTCACTATACAAGCTGACCCAAGTCCCTTTTTATCATACAACATGATTTGTCAACCCAATGATGTCCTCCTACCTCCATCTAGCACACCCTCATCATCTAAAGACAAACCCTCAACCACAAAATATGAAGCCATACCTTCTTCTACCAACGAGGCATCTACTAGCTCATGAATCCCCTCAGATCAAATCCCCACCACAGACCCCTTAGAATTAGTATTATAATGTCTTTCACTTGGGGAATATTGCCTCTTGACCCTTGATTCCTTTCCTACTCCCCATGAGTATGGGAAACTTAACAACCAACTCGAGTATGACCCTAATATCAGAGCCATTATTCCCCTTAGACCTTCTAACTATCAAACCCATTTCATCTATGGGGGACTTGATAAACCCCTTGGCACTTCCACCACCTCTTTTTCACCTTTACCATTCACCTCCAATTTTGCTTATCTAAATAAACCAAAATTTTCCAAGATATACCTTTACCTATGTGCCTGGAAGGGATTTGGCCTAGGTCGGTATGAACATGGGCCACATGAGTTACTTTCAATCAAAACCCAAAAACCTCACAAAAAGCATGAGCTCAGTTTCACACCACCTCAACAACAAACTAACCTACCTCATGTTACCATCATCAACAAGGACATCCTATTCTCACCATCTACTCCACCATCGACAGCTAAAGATTTTAATATCCCCCTAACTTTTTTTCATCAACATGGTCAACCTCGGACCCCTGACTTATCAAAAGGATGGGGCAACCATAACCATCCCTCTAACCCATCCTGAGATGATAGGAGATGACTCTTCTACCATTAATACCGTTTAGTCTTAGGATGATGATTCCATTCTCACCTACCTTGGTGTACCAAATTTATCCATCTACAAATATCTTCCTCCTGAGACTTAAACCATGTTAAATGAATCCATCATGGAAATCATCTTGAGCACTCTGAATAACCCTCGTATTGTCAAAATTGGTCAATCACTAAATTTTGAGGAAATTCATGGCTTCCCCTCCTTCCTGCAAGATCATAGCATAGCATTTTCTTGGTCTTATAGTGACATGCCAGGAATCAACCCCTCCATCGCTACCCACAACATAGTCACCAATCATGTTGCCAAATTTATTAGGCAAAAACTTTGATGAATGCACCTTCACATAGCTCTTTTCATCAAAGAAGATCTTTAACATCTCATATCCGTCAATTTCATTTAACTCATTGACTATCCCCAATGGGTCTCAAACATCATGCCTATCACCAAAGCCATAGAGGGACTACGCATTTATGTGGAATTCCATCACCTTAACCTTGTTTGCCCAAAAGATGACTTTCCTCTACCAAGCATTGACCAACTAGTTGATATAACAGTCAGCCATGAAATGTTATCTCTCATGGATGGATTCTCGAGTTACAATCAGATCTTAATCACCCCATAAGATCAACATAAAACCACTTTTATCACCCCATGAGGGACCTTCTGTTATGGGGTCATGCCTTTCGGACTAAAGAACATTGGTGCAACCTACCAATGTGTTATGACTTACATCTTCCATGACCTTATCCACAAAATCATTGAGGACTATGTGGATGACCTTCTTGGGAAATCCAAATATCATAAGGATCATTTGGTTGTTCTCAATATTATCTTTGAGTGACTCATCCATTACCATGTCTACCTTAACCCTAAGAAATGCATTTTTGGGGTCTTGTCAGGAAATATCCTTGGCTTTATCATTTCCCTTCAGAGAATCGAATTCGATCCCCAAAAAATCAAATCAATCCTCAACATGCTTCATCCAATCAACCTCAATCAACTCTACAATTTGCAGGGGAAGCTCCAATCCATTCATCGCTTTATCTTCCAATTCTCACACTGATGCCAACCCTTCCATAACCTTCTGAAGAAGGATGTGTCCTTTACATGGAATAATGACTATCAAAAGGACTTTGATTCACTTTAAAAGTACATGTTATCTCCACCTATCCTCACCCCTCCCAAGGATTATCAACCCTTCTACTTTTATATCTCTACCACTGACCACTCCTTAGGGGCCATGTTCGCTTATCAGGATGAACAACACAAATAACAAGTCATCTACTACATCAATCACACGCTTGTAGAGTACAAGACTTGGTACATCCATACCAAGAAACTTTGCTTAGCTTTAGTCTTTAGGACCACCAAACTTTGCCACTACCTTCTTAACTATAAAACCTATGTCATAACAAATACCAACCCACTCAAACATAAGCACTCCAAGCCATACCAAAACCAATGTATGGCCAAGTGGCTCATGCTTTTGGTTGAGTTTGACTTTGAGTTTATTCAGTAAAATTCAATTAAAGAGAAATTCATGTCTGACCAATTGGTTGACACACCATTAACAAATAATCAACCTCCTCTTGAGTTTTTTGATGAGTCCATATTGACCCTCTCTCAAACAAACTTCACCTATCAAGTGACCATGTTCTTTGATGGATCAAAGTGTCAACATGATAGGGGAGCCGGCATTATCCTTATTCTCCTTCATGGTGAACCTCTTCCTTTATCCTTCAAGCTAGATTTTGAATGTACCAATAATATAGTTGAATACGAAGCCCTAGTCATAGGCCTTCAAACTGCATTAGCCTTACGAGTCAAAATGATCAAAATCTTTGGTGACTCTCAACTAGTAATCAATCAAATAAATGGCTCTTACCAATGTAAGAATGATGTTTTGTAATAGTACAAACAAATATTTAATAAACACTTAACATCATTTGAACATTACCATATCCAAACCACCCCATGATCTACAAACAAGTTTACCAACATCATAGCTTTCCTCACCTCTCAGATCCTATTTGCACCCTCTAACTCTAAGCTATCTGTCATTATCCACAGACTTACCCAACCCTCTTATGTCAAACTAGATTCTCCCACCATCTTTAATGTGAAGGAGACCCAACTTGATCTTTGGTATTAGCAGACCTTCGACTATCTTAACCCTATCATCATTCCTTATGGTTTTTTCAAGAATGCTTGAAGAGCGTTTATCTAGAGTACCTCATGTTATACCATTATGTGGGGAATTCTTTATAAACACAGCTTTGATGGTCTCCTCCTCTGATGCCTACGCAATCATGAAGCCTCTCAAACTATCAAGAAAAAGCATGATGGGATCTGTGGGGGACACTTTAGTGGCCTCAACGTGGCTAGACGTATCCTTCACCTTGGTTATTATTAGACTACCATTAACCAAGACTATTTTGATTATGTGAAAAAGTGTGTTAAGTATCAATAACATACCAATTTACATCATGCACCTAACCATAGCCTTGCGTATCCATAGATTTTTGGCCCTTCTCACAATGGAGTTTGGACCTTATTGGTGAAAATAACCCCCATTCTTCACAGCGACACCATTCTATCATCACTACGATCGAATATTTTACTAAAAGGGTATAGGTTATTCCTCTTGTCTTATCCAAAGCTGATAATATTGTCAAATTCATCAGTCATCACATCATATGTGATTTTATTGTTCCTCACAAAATCATCACCGACAATGGCGAATCTTTTAAAAACAAACAAGTCCAAGGTCTTTGTGATGCATTTGGCATCAAGTTAAGTTTCTCTTCACCCTATCATCCAAAAGCTAATGGATAGGCCGAGGCCTCTAAAAAAACACTTAACAACATACTAACTAAAATGGTCAATACATCTGGTCAAGATTGACATTTGTACATCCCCTTCACCTTATGGACATATCGTACTAGTATTTGAACACCTGCAAGTGCTACCCCATTCTCTCTTGTGTTTGGAGTGAAGGTTGTCTTACCTCTCAAATTCTAGATTCATTCGCTTTGCATATCCCTACAGGATATCATTTCTGAAGATGGATATCATCAGCACTATTTAGCCTAACTTGAGCTATTTTACGAGCGTTGCTTAGCTGCCCTTATCCATCTTCATGTCTATCAAGAGTGAATCAAACCTATCTATAAAAAACACCTTAAAGTGCAAGAATTCAATATCAGAGACCTCGTCCTAAAGTAAAATCATCATGTCACCAATATGGAGAAAAGTAAGCAAGGCAAATTTACTTTCAATTGACTTAGACTTTATATCATATTGCAAAAGTATGGATCAGGAGCTTATAGGTTATCCTCTCTTGACGAAAACCTAGAACCTGAGCCCCTCAATGCCTCGCATCTACATCCTTGCTTTTATTAAAAAGGATCAAACTCACCTTTTATCTAACTTAAGCTCATCCCTTGCTTTCAAACCATATTCATCTCCCTATTTTTAGGGGGCAATTGATTAAAACTATATCATGTGATTATCCATCACAATCATATCTTGATCTTGAACAATGGGTACTACGGCTCTACCCATGGCATGATTCTCATGGTACTTTTTTTCCCTTTTGCAAGATGGATTCCCATGATCATTGTCACCTAGAACCTCTTTACACCTAATCAATCTTCTTGTAATTTTAGTTTTGCCTTCATAAAAGTCAACTTTTAAGCCTATATAACCAAGTCTATGTCAAGCAAAAAATCAAAGCAAAGTCAAACAAAAACATTCATGGTCATTCCTAGCATTCGCAGACTACTCCCTCAAAAGACAGTTGTTGGAAATATATCAAAATTTCTCAAAAAAAGGTAGATTGCTTCATTGAAGGACAACTATCAAAGACATTAAGCAAAACACACAAACTCATACCACTCCTTTGAAGCATGGTTGAGTAAACCATTTATCACAACATAACAATTTATTGAAAGCTTCTCACATTGATCAACTTCCCCAACCCTCCCAAGCAACAACATAATCAGCAAAAGACCCATTATCAAACATCACCAAAAGCAAAAGAATTTTGAAGGATGCAATTAGCTCTCATAAATAAGATAAATTTGAAAGCCACAATCAGATCTCATGAGTAGGCTTCCCGTATCGATCAGCCTACACCTTACATGACATAGACTTGTTTATACTGACTCTTTGGTAACCTCTAGAAGAGCCATGCTAGTTGCATAAGAAGGTTCCATTTTCATCCATCTCCCCTTTATGCACTATAATCAAGAGATTTTTGAGCTCACTTGACATCATGTGAACAAGACACCTTTCTAACCATCTAATGAATACTAATGTAAAGAAATCGATGGGATTATGTTCCTTAAACCAATCTACCTTCAGTTTTGTTTTAGTCATTGACAAAGAAGAAACATCATGCCCTCTTCTTATCCTCTCATAACTGGTTGACATATTCACTCAGACCTTTTGTCTCTTGATTATCTTCTCTTTCTCACATCTATTTTTACTATTCAACTTACTTTATGTATTCTACCTTAAGAAAAATCACCATAACCATAACCACATCACATCATGTCATCATCATATCATGAACAAAAGCAACATCATTAGCATAAACCATATCCATGAACATAATCATCATAATTAAAATCATAGCATCCATGAACAATAAAGCAATAAACCATTTTCACCATATGTCTAAATCTAAATAAGGAAGCATATACTCATTAAATTTTTAGCATGACCAAACATCATCATAACCATAAATGTCATAAACATCATCATGACCATGCATAAAAAAAAGAGAGAGACATACTCTCACATGTCTAACCAGGTGAGTCCATATCAACATCCATGTCCATATCATAACCATAATCCATAACATCATCAATGATCAACATGAACATCAACACCATGAATAATAAAATATGCAAAGAATGTGAGTCTATAATCATAAATAACAATATAATCATTATGTATACATCAAATATACATGTATCTCTCTCAAAATATACATCTCACCAGCTCATAGGCCGGTATCAAAATTATATACATAAAAATATAATCTCATAACCATATCAAGACTATGCCCCTGGGGCACCGTTGCCTTCTAGTCACTGTCCTTCCAAGGTCCCTATCTGTCCTCCTATGGACGTAGCCCACTGACCTGGGGTTTTCATGCTAGCACCACTTGCCAAACTAGCTTTGTACTCACCCCATCGAGGCTCATCAGGACAATGTCTTAAGACTATCACCTCATAATAGTGAAGCTCCTCCACTGTGGCTATATATTGTACCATGGGGATAGTGCTTGGTGGTCTTGTAGGTGCTATGAATCCTCTTCTAGCCTATCTCAAGGAGTCTCTCTCTTGGATAACTAAGGCGAACGTAGCTCCAGCCTGGTCCCTCTCACTTATAACTACAACCATCTGACCCTATGTCGCTACCAACTGACCTTGTAGTGCTATCACGGTAGTCTATCCCATGGCTAGTGCCACTTGAACTTGATCTCTCTCCACAATTACTACTTGTATATCTGGGGCAACCCCCTATGTCAATTCCTATTGACAATCTCTACCAGTTAGATCCACATCCATCGCCTACCTCCCACTATCCTCACCCTCAAAATCAGTCATCACATATAGTGCCTAGTACCATGTAGGGTACACATCTACAAAACTTGCATCATTTATCTTGACCTTAGTCAGTAGCTCCTCATAATCAATTAAAACCTATATGGGCAGTGGCTCAAGAAGTAGAATCACTACATCCTCTTGCTTATATCTTGAGAATGGACCTGAAATACCCTGCACCAGGCCAAACTATTACCAAACCCTATCAAAAGGAATGAGCTCTGTCTCACCCTCTCTCCTATCAAAGATCCCCATGTAGCTATATAGGGATAATGTATGCCTCCTGTAATGAGCCCACTCTAGAAACCTAACGTATGGCATCCAAATCACATCACCAACAACCAAGGCATCTAGTGCACCTTTAAACCAATCAATGTCACGAACTCCTTCACCTGGTCCTGAAAGGGAAAAATCATCTCTCCACTACATGAATCCAACTTTGAACTCCATCTATGCATACCCCCACCATGTGCCCACCCATGGAGATTACCTTCTCTACCAAACCTTATCACCGACCACATCACCTCACCACTGGTCATTTTTTCCCAACTCTTGCATGTTTTACGATGACCTTGCCTTGGTCCTTTTGACCGCACCAACAACAATTACCATGTTGAACTTTTTTGAACTTGTACTACCTTATGCACACCCGACCAACTTGTGTCTTCTCAAGAGCACGGCCTACCTCGGATAACTATAACTACACCAGACCAATTTATGTTTTTCTCAAGAACACTTTTTTCCTTAAATACCCATAAAAACACAAACCTTACTTAGGAGACTTGTGTTTATGAATTTTCCCAACCCCCATACCTAAATGTGGTCACGTGGTCCACTTGTCACTTGTCTTTCTAGCATCGACTTTAATTTTTACCAACTATGACAACCTAATCAATGCATGATCTTGGCTATCACACTTTTGTCACACTTTGTGCGCATGTCTGCACTTTGGTGCCCCACCTATCACCCACCTTTTATCATCACCTTCACCACTCATCAAACCCACGCTTGATTCTATTTTACCTCATTACTTCCTAGTTTGATGGGGAACTCCTCCCATTTTTGGAGCAACCAAACCTTCAACCTGCACTCTATTTTTGTTTTGTCATTCACTGATACAATTTGCATAACAAAAAAGGGGAAAATGTAGACATTGAAAAACTGCCCATTACGGTTACAAGTGTTGAAACACACCTAGACCACCTCAAGACCCCCTTGGGCCCAACCTTGGCCATTCGAAAGCAAACCAAACCTAACCCAAGTCAGATTGACCTACTGGTTAAACCCAACTTGACCTTGACCATCGATGATCTCCCTAACTATCGATGGTCACCATAACTGTCGATGATCACCTTGACCGTCGACGGTTAGGTTCCACCATCTGAACCATTAATACCAACTTCCATTCCAACTTGTTTTTTATAATTAGATTATCTAATTCATGTGTGAGCCCATGCATGTCAAATTTAAAATTAAATAGTAAGTTGAACCTCTTGTTAACGTATTATTTCACCTCTCCTTTTTATAAGAAGAGAGGGGGAGGAGGTAAAAAGGGATCCGCAACTATCAAGAGATTTTGTATCCAAGGTTTCTTTTGCAGGTGTTCTTTCAACAATCTAACGATCCAGCGATCATGACAAAGATCCGAAGTGTTATCGTCCATCAGTCAAACAGCCAAGTATTGTTACTCTACCAAAATCACTCCAAACTCCATCAAGTTTTCTACCTCAACCATTCATCTAATCAATCACTAGCAAGCTATCTATTTTTAATTATTCAGTCACATTGTATGTACTTCACAATCAACCTAGCATAAACTAATCTATCATAATCTTATTTTGGAACCTCATCAATCAGGTTTTTATTACCCAGACCCAACTCAAAGTAACCACCGACGGTCACTCTGACCGCTGATGGTCTTTCCTAACCGTTGATGGTTACCCCAACTGCCGACGGTCACCTCAACCACTGATGGTCACTTGACACAAAATAATAGCAATCTATTTTCACCCACTTACCCTCAACCAAATCCAACTTTCTTTCTCCATTCCTGATCACAAAGCCCTAACCTATTTTTTTAACCACACCCAACCTATTTAGTATTAGTATTGACTTGTTTATTGCTATAATTAGTCAACTTCATCAATTTTGTTATCAAGCATTTCTTGTATTTAATTTCAGTATCTTTTGTCATTTATGAAAGTATTTTATCTTTCAATTTTTGAACTTAATTGTTTAAAATATATGGATTGACGGCCTCCTAGGGAGCTCTTTCTTTCCAAATCTAGCCAGTGCTAGGCAATCCACCCAGATATTTATCTAACCAACCATTTGTTTTAGTGTTATCTTATTTGTACATCATTCCTCCCAAGCCAAAGAGAATCTCTCTACAATTATCTGATCAACGCGTGCACAACCAAACAAGTTTTTTTACCATACCCATATCTAGTTTTTGTCTTCTTTTTTTGAAATATAAGATGAAATTCTCTAAAAAAATGTTGATCCTTTTTAAATATGAACTTGGTTTCAAGGTTCCACAAGTAGAGGGTGTTGTTGTTACACCCTTGTTTGAAGTTTTTTACCAAGACGAGAATAAAACTAAATCAAATTTTATCCATTTCAAGAAGGGTTATTTTAATACCCAAGGTAGTGTTGTTGAGGTTACTACATTGCTCAACTTCTTGAACCACCACCTTCTCTAGTAAAACTTGGGTCGTTTACACCTCTCAACTCACCATTTCAATAGTTACATCTCCTTGGGGCATGTTCACCCCATGGTTTTCTCTAATCAAATTCAACAAGTGGTAGCTTGGTTTATGTACCATCAAGTGTGTTCATTCCCTAGCTTTTCAATTTCAAATTATTTCAATAAATCAAATTATTTTAAATTATTTATCATTAGAGGACATCAATTTAAAAGTGTCTTCTTATAAACTTCACATGGAGCAACTGGCAGATTCCCACTATACTTGTCAACACCAAGCATAATTAACACAGGTACCAAATTTATTTATTTTATCATTTTAATTAAGTTTTTTCAATACTAGACTAAATGGGGCATCTATAAACACCTAAATTTGGTCTTTGACACTTTGGCAACACCAATTTGACATATTTGGACAATGTACATATATCTGACTCTTGAGCACATTTTCTCTCTATTAATCTATCCATCCATTGTCTTAGCCATCTTTATTTACCAAGCATGTTTATTTAGGATCAACTTGGTCTATACATGAACACCTTCATAATCTTAGACAACATTCTTCACACCTCATATCCTTATTTGCACTCCCATAACACTACCAGTAATCTTGGACAACATTGGCTCCTGCAAGGGTTTGCTTCTGTTGAAAGTGTCCAAGGGACCTCAACAATTACTTTTCAAATTGAAAAAAATCTATTGGGTTAGCCTAGAAACTTTTCATGGGTTGGTTGTAACAAGGAATTCAATAAGATTCACCTATATATACAAATTGTCCATAACGTCATTAATCATCTTGACAACACTTGACAAGACCTTGGATTATATCTCACTCTCTTGAAACATGATTCAAAAGGCATATACACATCTCAAATCTTCAAAAAGTAGTCCATATAGCTAAATATTAATACAAAGAAGTCAAAGTTGCATAGTGCCAAATGTCAAAGATACAAAACAGAGCCACATTCGAGATTGTTCATTATTTTGAAAACACTCACCTAAGTGGGAGAGCTATGTGTGGTTGTTGGGAATAGTTTTCACATTAAGTGAAATTGGGTATTTACTGTGAGGCATATAGTAAAGTTGATATTTACGGGATGGTAAGTAAAGGTTAGTAATTAGTAAATTGAAATATTATTACATATAATAATATTACGTTAGAATATATATATGGAGATATATTGTTTATATTGTTATAACAATATATCGTGTACTTAATTAGAGGGATTTTGGGAGAGAATATTGAGGAGAAGTTATAGGAAATACAGTTCCTATATATGTGTGTAATATCCCAAGATGTAATATAATCAGAGAATCAGAGAAGAAATAATACATATTGTATGTTTGAAATATTTTTAAAATTTTGTGTTCTACTCAATTATCGTAAATGGTATTTGCTTAATATTGTACAAATTTGTACCAAACTTATCATTTGGTATCAGAGCAGAGTTTGATCTCTCTATGATGGAGAAATAACTTGTTTACAGGGGCAGTCATGTTTTTTATTGCCCCATCCGGTGTAGTTTCTCTTATGCAATTCATGCATAGTTTTAGCTTTGTGGAAAAATTGTGTTTAATTTTGTTTGTAGTTGTGGGCTTAGGGAGAGCAGTATAGAAAAGCATCCAAGAAAGATTAAAGTTCAGTTATTGTATATGTTGTACTCAATGCACAGATCCGTATCTAGATCACCCTTGTTTTATGTCATTCCCTTGTTCTGGGCCTGCCATCATCATTAAATTATCAGCTATTGATATTTTTTGCATTTGTCAAATTGTTGTTTTTGTGATACGTCTGCATTTTTTTTGGTTAAGTCTACGTTCTCCTCAATTTTATCTCACTCTCCTAAAACGTCAATGCTCATGCATAATTTTGTATTCTCAAATTGATTTTGAGAGTTATATCCTGTAGATACTTGAATTTGTTTTTTGAAGACTCTTCAATTTGCAAACCGTAGACCGTGACGCCATCAAATCGCATGCCTACACGTAGACCTGGATCTCTTATCTACATGCACCATCGACTGTATCTTCATTTGCAGTCTGTACGGCGATCTGCTAAGTATTCAAATAATCTTCATGTAACGTACTATCTTTGTGGAGTCTTCAAATACCAGTCGATCTATTCTTTGATTGCTTACCACGATATTACCTATGGATTGCTATATTTTGTCGCCTGGTTCAAAGAAGAATCAATAAACACGAAAGCCTTCATACAGCGCGTTCCAGTTTGATGAAATGTCATGTGTCATGTTCAGTGTTTATCCAACAGAGAATTGATTTGTATGATGATCTCATCCTCGACTTCAAACTTCCATCATTTCTGTGTTATCAAGAAAAGTGTTATTCAATTTTAAAAGTCTTTTAATGTTTTTATATAGTCATAAAGTCATGGCTATCTTAGGTAGTGTTTATTATATAGTTAGGTCCATGTCATTTAGTTTTTTAATAGTGACAATATTTTTTTATGTGTCGATCATGTTGGGTGAATATTTTGTCGTCAACTCACTGATGACAAAATGGGTATATCAACCACAGTACAAAGATATTTACACCATAAAAAGTGTAGGTTTACCACATCTTAATGAGATAAATCTTTCCTCTCATCAAAGGGAAGTTCCCTATGAATCACTAATATGCTATATATGTATATAAATAAATAGAAAATAATACTCAGGGTAGTATAACAGCATCCATCTCTCTTTTTTCAGAGATGATGTTCACGGAACAAAAGAGATAGGTCCCAGTTAATCGTGGAAAGCATTCATCTTTTTTCAGAAATGGTATCCAGCGCATAGCAAAAAATCTTTTAGAATAGTAACAAGGTTCACAAGGAAACCCACGAAAGCACAAAGTCTTCCGTTGCCTCCACTGATTCGGAGCACACGTAACAGTAGAGTGAAACAAAGCCCAAAGTCTTCACCTAAAACTACAATGGATAAAAGGAGTCACCAAGATAAAATCAGCTCAAAGTCTTTTCTTATCCTTTATAATCATCTTTAGATAATTTCAATACATGCACTTTGCTTATTAAATCAAACAGATAAGATATTATCAAAGAAGAGAACATAAGAACTATTTCCTACGTAACACAAATTACTTCAACACAAAGTCTGAAATTAACATGTTTTTCATTCATTCAATCAAAATATGATTTACAAATTGAGCACAAAGTCTCAAGAAGTGTCTCAATTTCGTCAGAGTTTTTGCTCTCAATTATCCAAAGATCTTTTTTACAAAAGAGGTTCCCTCTATATATAGGAAAAAATCTTCAAAATTGAAAAAAAATTAAAATATTGAAAACCTAGTCAAAGATGAGTCAGCGTTGACATTGGAACATTTTTTGAATTTTTTACATGCAATTACATATTACAAAAGTGCATGTACTTTCACATGACAAAAGTACATGAGAGAATGTCCCAAATCGATTACAAAGTACATTAAAAGAATGAAGAAGAGAGAATGGAGGAATAATTCAACTCTTGCCACCGGACTTCTTTAGATGAGCATCATACATGGTGATAGATGACTGAATTCCTACTGTCTGGCGCAATGGTATTCTTGAAAATTACTTTGGCTCTGATTGTAGCATCTTTCAATGATGTGATTGCTTTGGCATGACTAGTTAATCTGGTTCTTAGATTATCCAGAGTTAACTGAGTATCTAAAATGTTATCCACAGAAGTCTTTGAAAATGCTTTCTCTTCGAAATCTCTTTAGATCAACCTTTGAATTCTTGAATCATCTTTTCTGTTGAAAAAATCGATTATCTCTAGAGGTGAGCCGCAAGGCAATTCCTCCAATCTATTCAACAGGCCGGTGTCACTTTTTTCACTGGCGTCCTTGAAAGACTCGAGATCTTCGATCAGCGCTTTAAGTACCTAGATTCTGTATATTAAGGATTCTTTGATTTCAACATAAGAATCTTTGTTGGTAATGACGTCGATCGACACTAAGGTGCATTTCTTCAGATCTTTCATCTCTACCCACTTGCTAAGATATTTATTTGTATTGTCAATATCTTGAGAAATGAGAGAGACAAGGTCTTCTAACTCTGTCTTTATTTTCTTCATTTTCTCTATCTTCTCAGCAACCTCTGTAAACAAGGAAATTCTTTGTATATACATCTTTTCTATATAATCTTCAAGTACTTTCCCTTTCATGTTGGTCTTCTCTGCTTCTAAATAACAAGATCATCTATGAAAAAGGCTTCTGGAGTCGCCGCTTCAGGAGCAAAAATGAATCTCTTGACTACCGCAGTCAATTATTCTACCTTTGCCTTGTAATAATCTTTCATCTCTCTCTGTCAAATTTTTGGACCATGATATCCATTGCAGACTGTAGGTTGCTCTTCGCACCCTTGTGAGTTACTTTTCCCAACTCAAGACGAGAAATAGAGTAGCTGCTCATGTCAAAATTTTCTAGGTTTGCATCCTATGGAGGTTTAGCTATCTCCAGAAATTTGTGTCTCTTTTCCTCAACTATTTTCAAAATGATCCTTAGCTTCTTAGGGGTCTTAGCTTTCACTGGTACTATTTTTCTAAAATCAAAGTCATTTGCAAAGATGGCTTGCTTCTTCCTTTTGGGTGTGAAATTTGATAACCAAAGTGGGAAAGTAGAAGCACTTACCATAGTAATAGTCTTTGCAACTGGTGTTACTGGGGTAACATCTACACTACTAGTGGGAACAATGGGCGCAGTGGGTGTAGCAGGGGAAACTGTATCGATCGCTGGCTAGTCGATGGCAGAACTGTTTTCGATTTTAAAAGGCGCTGAGAGACTAGGGATAGATCTTGATGATCGAAGAACATCTCCAAAAGCACCTTGAGGGTTGCCAAAAATAAATCCAAAAGGAGAGGTGGCTCCAGAAGAAGGAATGCTGACGGGAGAAATAGGCGAGGAGCTGCCACAAGGGATTGGGGTGGAGAAGAAAAAACTCCTACAAGTGGTTGTGCCCTCTTGGGGAGATAGAGTTTCAGTTCCTTGTTGCTCTGAAGGCCTGTCATCTATCTCCATCCATTTCACCGCCTATTCTTGAGTGCTTTATTCTCCAACCCCCATAGCTGTTGATTCTGGCTCCTTCTCAGCAACTTTTGATTTTTTGACACAAAGATGATCATAGACTTATGAAACCTATAAGGAGAAGGAACGTCGCATTTATTCTTAATCATGTTCTCTACTCTCTTCCTTATTTCCTCTTGGAACTCAGCGTCTAATATTGTGATGAATTCCTTCAATGTGATTCCTTTGGTTGCTAGCCAATCATTGGTGTTAGCCAATATTGGTTCGAATTTCATCTTTAAAAAAGTCAACTCTTTTTAGGACTACTGAATTAGAGGAAGATGAGAGTTAGCGACTTTTTCAACCAAGTATCTGCTGTAAATTATATTTTTATCATTAACCAGACTTGGGAGAATATCTACAAGCCCTAGATATTCAATCTGCTCTAGAGACACTCTGTTGTAGTCCATTCTTCTGATCTCTTTCGTTGTTCTCAAATCTATCCAGATATCTTCAATCATGGGCTCATGACACGGAGTCTTTCTTCTAATCATATCTTTGACTCCTCTGTAATCAAAATTAGACTTTCTTTTGAACTGCTTCATGGTAACAAATGGCATTTTTGTCTCCATTATCCTTGCTTTGGCGACAGTCAAAATTGAGTATCTGTCAATTTCTATTGAGACCCTAAAACCTAGCTTCTTAAGTACCATTGGCTTAGAGTGCACGACAATAATCTGTCTACATAGCTCCATTAGGACTAATTTGTCAAAAAAAAATCTAGGGAGCATGAAGGATAGCCTTGAAAAAAGCTAACCCGTAAATAGCAGAAAGTGGAGAATTATAAAAACATGCAGCCAAAATCATTGACGACAGTCCACACTTCGTCTGATACTCTCTTCTACTCTAGCTGAAGATCGAAAAGGCATAAAAATACTATGAAAAAAATGTCATTTACCCTCCTAAAGTGACGGATTGATCTTTTTAGTGTTAGTTGAGGGTAATATGAATAAATAGGGGTGGTTCTTCTATCTCTTTCTGTTGTCAAACCTGAAAAAGTTTACATTGAAGCCGTGATGTATGCTAAGTACGAAGTGTTAGGATTGTGGAGCTAAAAGCTTCACTGATGCAAACAGGAGAGGAGGTTGCTGAAGGTTGCTGAGTTGCAGAGAAGCTGGGGTCGGTCTGATCAGCCGACGTCGGCAAGATAGCATAGAGAAGCAACCGACGTCGGTCATATATCGGCCGACGTCGGTCACCTCCAGGCAGACAGGGACCGACGTCGGTCGCCTATGTGGTTCGACTGCGAGCTAATTACGGGCAGTTAGCTAACGAACCAAGTGTTTGCATGATGAGTGCTAATTTTAGACTCATAGCTGCGGATCTAATTATTGTAATTAGATGTCTAATTATTGTTTGGATGAGATCTATATAATAGACTCATGGTTGTATTGGAAAAGTGGGCTAGTTTGAGTTGAGCAAAGTTTATTCCTTCTGTGTGTGAGGTGAGCAAGTGGGTTCCTCCTAGTTCCACAGCAGTACCAGGGGTGTTGGTGCTGGTTTGGAGAGTCAGCTGGATTCTTCAAGAGTGTAGGATCTTGGTCACAGTTGCATGGCCTATATAGGAGATCTACATGGTAAGTAAGATCGTTGATCTGCAGGTGTATGTGTGTACAAGGTCGAGGTTCACAGGTGAGCAGAACCGTTGTTTGATTTGCAGGTGTGCAAGATCATATAGACAGCAACATAATAGGGAGCAGTATCAGGCAGGATCTACTTGGAGTACAGGGGTGTACTCGGATAGAGCAAAAGAGGAAGGCAAGGGAGTTCCTTTCATAAGTATGGTCTGTTGAATTGTAGGTTGTTGCAGATTCATGGGAGATCTACTTGAAGTACCTTGAGTACTTGTGGAGCACGTGGAGTGCTTGTGGAGTGCGTGGAGCACTTGTGGTGTGCGTGGAGCACGGGAGGTGAACACCAACTCTGTATTTGAGTTGGGTGTTGGGACCTGTGAGAGGGAGAGCTTTGGGGAGAAGAATTACTGTTCACTTGAGGTGTGAAAAATCTCTGTAAAGTGGTGGAGAAGATGTGGGATATTCTCTATTGTATTCTTTTCTGTATAAAGTGTTAATACAAGTTGTGTATTGTCTCTCATATACTGTGTTATTTTGAATTTTAGTTACTTGGTGAATCTGGTTTATTTTCGCATATTAAGTTGCTTGGTATTTGGTAATCAATTGTATGCTTTCGGTGTTCCGCATCCCCAACAGGTGGTATCAGAGCCTTGGTTGTAGGTTCTTGAGCTTGATACCAACAAGTGGTATCAGAGCTAAGGTTGCAGGAAGCAGGGTTGTGTTTGGTTACAGGTCACTCTCAGAGATTTCTGATCGAGTGGGAGTAGAGCAATGGCAGATGAAAGTAAGCTAAGAATAGAGGAGTTGAAAAGCACAGATGGTCACTCACGGTCCTATGGAAAGAAAGAGCAGGTAAAAGAAGATTGTTGGTTGGTAGCAGATCAGCATGAAGAAACTGAAGATACAGATGTTGTAGGTGTTGTTGCACAGGATGTGTTTGCAGGTTTCTTGGATAAAGTTGAATCTTGGATAAAAGATTCGGTTGCCTCTTTCCATGCAGCCCCAGGTAGAGGAGCTGGTAAGCCTTGCCAAAGAATTGGCAAACGGGAAGTGAAGCTGAAATTGCAGGCGGCCAACACACAGGTGTTGATGAAGGTCATGCAGGTCCCAAGTTTGGAGATTTGGCTAATTTCTTCAGAAAGATTGGGTGATGAGAGATGCACAAAAACTCTCACAGCGGTAGCACTTGAATTAGCAGGTGGTAAGAAAACAGGTATACTTTATTTACTTGTTTATATTACTGATTCTTCTTCTGTTGCGGAGACGTGGCTTCGTAGGCTTGGTCACATGAGCAGGAAGTAGATGCATGTTCTTAAGCGGAAGACAGATATATTTGACAGGCTTAAGAACTGGAAAGCCTTGGTGTTCTTGGAGGAGATGGCGGACAGAGTTCAGTGGATGAGGCTGGATACATCTAAGCAGAGCAGTTTAGACATGGGTTTTGATTCAAAGAAGCTCGCGGGTAAAAAGTCATCACTCACAGGCGAACACAGGTACCAGCGTCGATCAGGAGGAACCGGCGTCGAACAGACAGGTGCCGATGTCGGTCATGTACAGATCGAAGCCGGCGATGTTGGGCAGGATAAGACCGACGTCGATCAAGGGACCGACGTCGACAGTATGTAAGACCGATGTCGGTCAGGAGGACCAACGTCGGCAGGAGGGACACCAACGCTGGCAGGCTGGTAGTCAGGGACAGACGCATGGAACCGACATCGGTCGGATGCAAACTGTGGGGTGGCCGAGGTCGGTCACTGTAACGAATTTTGGGTGGACAGCATGCTGTCAAAGAGTCTCAAACACCCATACGGAGGACTGAAGGCGTAAGTAGGCCCTCAAATTCGTGTTCCTCTTCTTCATACTTGTTGCTGATTGTAGAGCAGGAAGGATCCAGGAAACAGGTGGGAGCTAGGCAGGGATATGATGCAGAACCAAACGGGAGTTTTAGTAGGTTCGTCAGCTGGATGAAAGCACAGAGACGAATGGATGCCTTAGTAGAAGAATAGAGAACGGATATGTGAGACGGAAGACCAGGTCATATGGTCTTGAGAAGCTGCAGGACAGTGGTACAGATTTTGACAGGTGGAGGACGAAGCATGGCTTCAGTGAGTGTCAGGGTAACTACTGTGGTTTGCCTTACTAGGGGGATGATGATTGCAACATCATTCTGTTGCTGTATGTGGATAGTATGCTAGCTAGCATGGGTGTACATACAGGGTTTTGCTGAGCTAAGGGTAAGATTAGTTCAGTGGCATGTCATGAGGAGTTTGGAGCAATGAAATTCTTTGACATGGGAGGCATGGAGATCACAGGTTGATTTTGTCTCCAGTGGGAGCTGATGTGAATCAGGTGTTGGCGAGGTTCGAAATGCAGAATCGAAGCACACTAAGGGCTGGACAGGTACAGTGTCCGAAATCACATGAGGTCTGGTATAGACCTGAGTATTCCCATGCAGTGGGAGCTGTCAGAGTTAGGAGCCAATTTGGGAAAGTGGATTCTCAGATATTTGAGAGGGACCAGCAGCAGGGATTCATGCTACGCAGGGTCAGGACTTCACTACATGCATTTTTAGGTTCGGATGTGGCAGGGTACTCGGATGACAGGAGGTACATCACAGGTTGTGTGGTGTGTTGTCTTCAGGTGGGAGCTTGAAGAGGGATACAAACCAGGAAACAGATTAGACGGGGTACAGGTACAGGTATAGTGTAGCTGTTTATCTCCAAGTGGGAGATTGTTAGGATTGTAGAGCTAAAAGCTTCACTTATGCAAATAGGAGAGGAGGTTGCTGAAGGTTGCTAAGTTGCAGAGAAGCTGGGGTCGGTCTGATCAGCCGACGTCAGCAGGATAGCATAGAGAAGCAACCGACGTCGGTCATATATCGGCCGACGTCGGTCACCTCCAGGCAGACAGGGACCGACGTCGGTCGCCTGTGTGGTTCGACTGTGAGATAATTACGGGCAGTTAGCTAACGAACCAAGTGTTTGCATGATGAGTGCTAATTTTAGACTCATAGCTGCGGATCTAATTATTGTAATTAGATGTCTAATTATTGTTTGGATGAGATCTATATAATAGACTCATGGTTGTATTGGAAAAGTGGGCTAGTTTGAGTTGAGCAAAGTTTGTTCCTTCTATGTGTGAGGTGAGCAAGTGGGTTCCTCCTAGTTCCACAGCAGTACCAGGCATGTTGGTGCTGGTTTGGAGAGTCAGCTGGATTCTTCAAGAGTGTAGGATCTTGGTCACAGTTGCATGGCCTATATAGGAGATCTACATGGTAAGTAAGATCGTTGATCTGCAGGTGTATGTGTGTGCAAGGTCGAGGTTCACAGGTGAGCAGAACCGTTGTTTGATTTGCAGGTGTGCAAGATCATATAGACAGCAACACAACAGGGAGCAATATCAGGCAGGATCTACTTGGAGTACAGGTGTGTACTCGAATAGAGCAAAAGAGGAAGGCAAGGGAGTTCTTTCCATAAGTATGGTCTGTTGAATTGCAGGTTGTTGCAGATTCATGGGAGATCTACTTGAAGTACCTTGAGTACTTGTGGAGCACGTGGAGTGCTTGTGGAGTGCGTGGAGCACTTGTGGTGTGCGTGGAGCATGGGAGGTGAACACCAACTCTGTATTTGAGTTGGGTGTTGGGACCTGTGAGAGGGAGAGCTTTGGGGAGAAGAATTACTGTTCACTTGAGGTGTGAGAAACCTCTGTAAGGTGGTGAAGAAGATGTGAGATATTCTCTATTGTATTCTTTTCTGTATAAAGTGTTAATACAAGTTGTGTATTGTCTCTCATATACTGTGTTATTCTGAATTCTAGTTACTTGGTGAATCTGGTTTATTTCCGCATATTAAGTTGCTTGGTATTTGGTAATCAATTGTATGCTTCCGGTGTTCCGCATCCCCAACACGAAGTCATATAGAACTTCAAAGTAGTAGACACATTTGTCAATTGCTAATGAAGAGCATTGTTGATTTGCTCACTCCAAAAGATGACTTGTTTCCCTTGTAGAATTATCTTAATAAAGGGATACATCCATTCGTGGAAGTGGGAAGAAGATGGTAGACCTCGTACTCTGCTGAGAAGAGTAATTAAGTCACAAACTTCATCTATAAAATCACTTCTTAAAATATTTTGCGACCATCTGACAAGTTGGCTCTGGGAGTCTTGAGCCATCTATTGTTCATCACCTTTTTTGCCTTCTTGAGATCTTCATTGTATTCTTTATGTGCCTCAATGAAGTCGATTTTTAACACTTCGGTAGCAAGAGGGCACATGAAAACTTTATCGATAAATTCAGGGTCTAGTCAAATTATCGCGTTGCTACTAACATCTGACACTGTTCTGGTCTCTCTGTTATAGAATTAGGCACATTAGAATATGAACTCTGTGTGATGCGCCGCTACAGAAAAAAAGGAGACTAGATAGATGTTGTTTTCAATTATTCTTTTCATTTCTGAGGTTAGGTTTTTCGCTTTGATTCTCTCCATGAACTCGACCATATCCACGTGGCCGATCTCTGTCTCTAATGTCGTCGACATTAAAAGTAATCGAGGTGATTGAGAAAACACTTTGATACTGGTACTTCATGGCCTTCGACTTCTTCGGAGAAACTTCAGTCATCGGGATGAGCCTTTGTTGAGAGCACGTTGACGAAAGAGGATCTTTAGGGGGAACTGTGATAAGAATCATGATCGTGTAATTAGAAAAAAAATTGGCAATTTAAGAAAATTGCACGTCGAGTGATCATGACCAAGGAAAGGCACTTGAAAGGGCCGAGGTGCGAGTGGGTTGAAAATTGAGAGAAAAATGGAGAGCGAGTGCGAAAAATAGAAAGAACAAAAATTCTCCAGCGCTAGAAAAAAAGAATGCAGGGGCGGCAAAAGTTGCCGCTATGGCATGTGGGATAGATCAACCTGCATAGGTAGCGAAATTTGTCGCCCCTACATGTTAAAATGAGAAAAAAATGCATCGACGGCAAAATTCACCACCGACGCATATAGGGGAAAAAGAATGTGTAAAGGCGGCAAAAAACTTATGAAACTTAGGTGTAACGGTGGTGATTTTCGTCGCCCTTACATCGTAGTCAGGTTGGATTGCATCGATAGTAAAATTTACCACCGGTGCATGAGATAAAACACAGTGTTATGGTGGCAAAAATTGCCACCCTTACACAGGTATAAAGATGGGTAAGAAAAGGGAGGGCAGTGAAATTTGCCACTCTAACACAGAGGAAAAAAAAGAAAAGTCGAACAGGAAGGGAAGAGGAGGAAAGAAAACAAAATGAAAACCTAACAAAGGAGAGAGAAAACATAAAAAGAGGAAAGAACATGAAATAAAATGTAAAAACAAAGACCTACATGAAAAATAATGCGTGATGAGACCTTGAATCTAATGAAAACATGCTTCTTCCCACTTGCTGGATCATCTAGAGATAGAGGGCAGGAGGATTGAAAAAATGAATCAAAAAGGACCAAAAAAAATTAAATGGGACAAAAATCGCCCCCAACCACTCGACGCGTGTGGCCATAAATGTCATGTGCAAAAAATGAGGCAGTGTAGGGGAGGCAAAAATCACCACTTCTACACTGAAATTTTGTAAAGATATGCAGAGGCGGCAAAATACGCCGCTCCTGCATAGGAAAGAGAAAAATGCAGGGGCAGCAAATTTTATCGCTCTTGCATTTCGAATGCAAGGGTGAAAAAAATGCCACCTTTACATAGAAAAGAAAAAAGATGCATTGACGGCAAAATTTGTTGCCTTGGCATGAAAATGCAAGAAAATGACTAACGCTGGGAAATGAAAAATCAGTCCATTAGTCGCATCGAGACTGTAACGACTTTCGTGTTTTCGAGAAAACGTAATAAAGAGACATTATGAACTTCAAACGATTCCAGTTGAGCAAACGCGAGAATAAGAAAATGAACTTAGAGAGAAAAATATGAAATAAACAAGTTTCGTAGGGGTTGTTTCAAAAATGAGCTGAGCTGATTTTAAAAACAACAGCGAACTCCTGTTGGAGAACTTTCGTTTGATCGAACCGATCGACGGAAATAGAAACCAATCACCAAGTGCCTTCATCCAAGCCATTGGGCTACGGAGTCACGCTAAAAATGAAAGAAAACAAATAAATCATAAAAACTATACAAATGTACAAGTGAAATCATCTAAACTTCAAGAATTGAAATGCTTCAAGTGTTGCCCACTATGGGGCAGTGAAAACGGCGCTCCATCTTGATACTCCAGCAAGAAGCTATTTTCACCACAGATTTGTCGAATGGTAAACAGACCTATCCACAAAGAATCAAATTTGTCGTGCATTCCCTTTGGTTCTCTCCACTTGTCCCACAACAAGACTTGATCTCTAATTTAAAAATCATGAACCTTAACCCTTTTGTCAAAAAGTTTCTTCCCCTGATTTTGATGCGCAATAATTTGATCAACCACCACGGTTTGCTGCTCATTAATTTAGTTAGACACATGATCCTTTTGTCAATTAAATTTTTGAAGGTTGAATCTTCGATTGCTTTGGCTAACCTGAGCACAGGTAGTTCTAAAGTGATAGGTATCTCTACATTCAATCCATACAAAAGTTGAAATGGTGACATGCATATGGCCCTCTTGGGTGTAATTCTATCTGCCCATAAAGCATCAAACAATGCTTTGTGCCAAGTTCTCTGATTATCATCTACCAATTTCTTGATAATAGTAACCAAATTTTTATTGCTCGATTCTGCTTGGCCATTTTCTTGTAGAAAATAATATGAAGTATGGGATAGGGTAATTTCATAATA
Organism: Torreya grandis; assembly: GCA_037957365.1. Classification (NCBI taxonomy): domain Eukaryota; kingdom Viridiplantae; phylum Streptophyta; class Pinopsida; order Cupressales; family Taxaceae; genus Torreya; species Torreya grandis. The sequence goes on from JARHVA010001229.1 coordinate 694,915, forward strand.
AAATCAAAACTAAGTAATCTCATGTGAAGAAAAACAGGCTGCATTATCTGTTACAATTTTAAGTGAAACCCCAAATCAGGAGATGATATTATTTTTTTTAAAATCGCACACCACTTTCAAAGTAGCGTGCTTGGTTGGGATGGCTTCCACCCATTTGGTAAAGTAGTCAGTTGTCGTGAGGACATAATCATGTCTGGCACTTGAAGATGGGTTAACCGTGCCAATGAAGTCAATACTCCACTGTTGAAAAAGCTCTTTGATTACTACTGGCTTGAGGGGTAATGCGATTAGTTTAGGCTTTTCGACAAACTGCTGACACAATTCACATCTACGCACCCATTTGTAAGTATTTTGAAACAGCATAGGCCAATAGTACCTTACTCAGAAATTTTATGTGCTGTCATTGGTGCAAAAAAATATCTTTCATAGGCCAAATTGTGGAAAGACTCCAAAATTTTATCTTGTTGCACCTTATTGACGCAACAAAGAAATATCATATTCAGGTTTCTTTTATACAAACCATTATCCCACAAAACATAGCTAGCGACTTTTAGTTTAACATTTCATTTTTCTTTATAAGATAGATGAGCAGGATAATCACCATAGGTTAGAAAATGGGCAATGTCAAAATACCACTCATCAATAGTGGTAATGACGAGGACCATAAGCACGTCTTTGATCTTGATTTCTTCATTTTCTTCTTCTTTAAAAATATTGTCAGTAATCAACCAACAAAAACTTTTTTCTCGCACAAGTTTGGTAGGTTTGATGTCGAGATCAAACCCCTGAATCTTGGCAATCCAATTACTTCTCTTTGTACCAAACTCTTATTGAGTCAAAATAGACTTCACCGTTGTATCAGGCACCAAAATCTCAGTATGTAAATTCAATATATAAAATCTGAAATACTTAACTACTTTGACCACTACATACGCATGCTTATCCATGTTTAAATATTTCATCTCGTGAGCTTTGAGCGGATAGCTCTAAAAGAAATAAGAGATTCCACACTTTCTTGGTTTTTTTGAACCAAAATCATTGAGTGTATGTTCAGAAGCATAACTGTATATTTTGAAGTCCTTGGTGTAGTCTAGACAAACCAAAATTGGTGCGCGAGTGATTGCTTCTTTGATGTTTTTGAACGTTGATTTGCCCTCTGTAGTCCACCTGAAAGTGGCTTTATCTTTCATCATATTGACAATGTGACGAGTTTTTTTAGCGAACTCAAGGATGAACTTTCGTAAAAAATTCACTTTTTCGAAGAAAGAGTGAACTGCAGTTTTACTGGTAGACAGAGTAAGCTCTTAGATGGACTTGACTCTTTTTGAGTCAATTTTTATACCTTCTCGAAACACAATATCTCTGAGAAGTTTCCCCTCCGTCACCCCAAAAATAGATTTTTTGAGATTTAGAGAAATATCATTCTGATGCCAGCGTTTCAGTACTCGTAAATGGTGGATATGGTCAGAACGATGCTTTGAAAATATCGTTAAATCACCCAGGTATACTATAATGAGCTTACCCATTTCATCATTGAAAGTGAGGTCCATCGCTCTCTAAAATATGGCGCCTGCATTTATCAGATCAAAAGGCATTCTTCAATAAGCGAAAGTGCCCTAAAGTGTGGTGAAGACAGTCTTATGCTAATCTACTTTTCCAACTTCAACTTGATTATACTCTAAAAAATCATCTAGTATTGATAACATCTCTGAACCTGTCACCATCTACAGAATTTGATCCATGATAGGGAGAGGGTAGTTATCTTTTAAAGATGACTGATTCAAGTTTATGAAATCCACGCAGATTCAAATTTTGTCATTCTTCTTTCTCACAGGCACTATATTGTCAATCCATGTGGAGTGATGGATTGGAAAAATTATCCTAGCATCAAGCATTTTTTGTATCTCAGATAAAATGGTCCCTGATATTTTTAGACTATATTGCCTGAACTTTTACTTGTAAGGCACTGAATTAACTTTAAGAGAAATGTCGTGACAGATTTCATCAGGCCTGAGTGATTTCAAGTCATCATAAGAGTATGCTAAGACATCTATATATTGGCAGAGTAGAGTAGTGAACTTGAATTTCTCCTCGACAGTGCAGCATTTTCTAATGTTCACCATTTTAAGATCTCTTTTGGTTCTCAGATTTACTTGATCAAACTCCTAAGAGGAGCTTGAATCCGTTCGTTGTTGTTTGATGAATCTATCGTGATTATCAAACAGTTTCTCTAAAGAAATTAGGCATTTGAAAATCTTATTCCCTTTAAGTTGCAGGAACTCCTCACTTGCATCTGTATTTGATTCAGAAGTTGTCTCACATTTTTGAGGTTTACTGCCTTCAAAATACAGTCGTTCAAAGCTATTTTTTTGCTCTAAAAAGGTAATGATTGGATTGTCATTATTGAATACTTGTTAATGACTGGCATTATTAGGTACAATTGATCGAAAGACCTGTTCAATAGTGTACTTGTTTCTTTTAAAGTTTGGGTGGGGGACCAAAAGAGTAGCCGAAATAGCCAATGCATCATCGCGATCATTGAACTCTTTTGAAACGACAGAGACGTTGAAAGCATCAAAGTTTTCAATTTGGTCCCAGACTAGATTGCGGTAGTGGCATAATCTTTCGTTCTTGGTTTGATAAAAGTTTTTTACCTCATAAACTATCAATTTGACGTCCCCTTTAGCATGAAAGAGTTTGATGCCTTTTTCTCTAGCAGCCTACAATCCAAACAACAGGGATTCATACTCAACTGTGTTGTTGGTGTTGTTAAACTGCAACTTGTAAGATGAAATAATAATATCTCTTTGAAGAGATACCAACACAACCCCAGCTCTTGAATTGGTAGAAGAGTAGTTGTCATCAAATTCTAGAATCCATACCTCACTAGACACTGCTTTTTCTTTGAAAACTTCTTCATTTGAAGGAAGAGACTCTTCCATACTTTAATTTCGCTTCACCAATTCTCCTGTTGTTTCAGCTGAATATATTTTCAAGTTGTTATTTGTAGAAGATTCGTCAGATGCCTCATGAATTTCATCTATAGATAGGAAGTTGTTACCAATGCCCAAAGACTCAAATAAAATTTGAACTTCTGGTGCTAATGATTGGGTGACTACATATTTTGCTTCTTTTTCAAGAAGCAATCTCTTCATAATACCTTTGATTGGGATCCTTGCCTCAGACAAGTCCATGCTTAGCTCACCACCAACATCTTTGCAAAAAAATTGTCCAAAAAAGATGCCGTAAAATGCTGAAACATCGGCCACCAAAACTGTCATTTTTATCATCTTTTCTGAAAAAATTGTAAATGCAAATTGGACATCTTTTATTTGACCAAGGAGTGGGACTTGCTTGTTTTTCAAAAAAAAACACCTCCCAAAAGTTTTGGTCAAAGTTAGACCAAGAAAATCTACCACCTTGGCAGGGCATTATCAGAAGCTCCAGACTCTATTATGCAATTACTCAATTTATAACCATTTATCAACAAGAAAACATAAAAAAGTTCTATTTTTTTGGGAGCAATAAGAGTCACGACAAGATTATTTTGGGTGGATTTATCCTTGGAAGAATCATGAGTTGCCTTTGAAGAATCTTATCCTATGAAAATGATTTTATTTTTTACATATTTTGCCAATCTATCAAACTATTCAGGATTGGCTCGCAAATACTCAATCTCAGTCATTTGAATCTTAATCTTTTTGGCATAATCAATTATATCAAATAATTGAAATGAATTTGAGACAGAAGAAGAGGGCCCATCATCTTGATCTTTAGTGGGTGTGGCACTGGTCTGAGAAATAGAGGTGGAAGATATGAGACGGTTTGAGGTACTTACTTTTTTGTTAGTTACGTGATCTTTCAGTTGGAAAGGCAATGGAGTCCCTCGTTTAGTGACGGAGACCACCGACTGAGGTTCTTCTCCTATTTTTCTTTTGTCAGTTTATGGAGTTGACTAGTTTTGAGATCTGGTAAAAATAGCATAAGATCCATCAAACACTTCTCCTTTACTTCCAGCTTCATCTCGATAATCTAAGAAATCGATATTGGAGTCGCCAGCTAATTTTTTTTCTTATTCTTCACAGAGATTAGCATAATCTTGTTGATCCAACTCAGGTTGAAGTGAGAAATCGTGTTCAGCCTCCAGATAATCGACTGTCGAATTAGTAGGTGCTACTTCAATGGCAAGTTTCTCATGTGGGGGAGGCAGTGGATTTGGTTGCCCTTGGTTTCAAGCAGCATTGCCCTAAAATTGTTGATTCTAAAATGTTCTTTTTGGCATATTCTGATAAGTAGAAGTAAACATACTTTGGGTCATTTTTATTTTCAAAGTTATCAGTTCATTTGTCAATTTTTGCACCATAAGATCTGTGGTGCTTGTAAAATAACTTTCAGCAGATGAAGAAAATCTATTTTTACTGGAGTCTTTTTTATCTTACCTGCTAGAATAAGATCATCCTCAATCTCAGTAGCCAAATTTTGAGCCATAGCGAGATTCATAGGCCCAGCCCGCCTCAACAAAAAATTTACTTCAAGAAGTTGCAAGTTGATGAAAAAGCACTTGAGATTATCCGGCGTGGGCTGAGTGATGGTAAGAATCCGATTTCTTAACTTATTGAATTTTGCTATGAAATCTCTCATGGGCTCATGGGGTTCCTTCTTCATCTGCGTAAGCTGAGCTAACAAGGCATGCACCTTTTTAGTAGGTTTAAACCTAACTTCAAATTTAGATTTGAGTGTATTCCAATCAGTTATAGTTCGAGCTTAAAGGTGGTAAAACTAATCTGCAGTAGCGCCTTGTACAGTTTCTACAAAAAGTCTCACTACTACATCTTCGAATTCCACACCTATTACACTGCATGCTATAGAGAAGGCAGTAATATGCTCATCAAGGTGAACCTTCCCATCACCAAAGAATTTGAGAAAATTCTTTCTAGAACTACGAGATAGTTCATGTAAAGGTGGGGCCAGATTAAGAGGGCCAAAAGAATTACCCCACAGACCTTGGGCCATTATGATAAGACGATTAAATGATGAGATAACAAATCTTGATGGGGGTCAATAAAGATAAAGCCTTACCAGTATTGAGACTAGAAGATTCACTAGGTATGGGAGATCTGGCGTTGGTAGGAGGGAAACTCCTTGTTCGTTGAAGGTGAGATGGAGGATAAATCTCAAAATTAATTTGTCGCACCAATTCGAATACATGATCAACAATACCTTGAGCTCTCTGGCCTCGTGTGTACGGTGGATCTGTCAGAGTGTAAAATGAAAAAAGAAGTAGAGCTGCTTTAAATTAAAACTTGAGGCTTCAAAATACACGTTCGTAATCCCCAGTAGAGTCGCCAAAAGTTGTTGGATGAATATTTTGTCAACTCACTGATGACAAAATTGGTATATCAACCATAGTACAAGGAGTTTTACGCCACAAAAAGTGTAGGTTTACCACATCTTAATGAGATAAATCTCTCATCTCATCAAGAGGAGGTTCCCTATGAATCACTTATATTCTATATATATAAATAAATAGAAAATAATACTCATAGTAGTATAACAGTATCCATCTCTTTTTTTCAGAGATGTTCATGGAACAAAAAAAAGAGGTCCTGATTGATGGCTGAAATCATTCTTCTTTCAGAAATAGTATCCAGCGCATAGCAAAAAAAAATTTGAAATAGTAACAAGGTCCACAAGAAAACCCACGAAAGCACAAAGTTTTTCGTTGCCTCATTCACTGATTCGGAGCACACGTAATAGTAGAGTAAAACAAAGCCCAAAGTCTTCACCTAAAACTACAATGGATAAAAGGGGTCACCAAGATAAAAGCAGCTCAAAGTCTTTTTTTAATCCTTTAGAATCATCTTTAGATAATTTCAATACACGCACTTTGCTTATTAAATCAAACAGATGAGATATTATCAGGGAAGATAATATGAACTATTTTCTAAGTAACACAAATTACTTCAACACAAAGTCTGAAATTACCCTGTTTTTCATTCATTCAATCAAAATATGATTTATAAATTGAGCACAAAGTCTCAAGAAGTGTCTCAATTTTGACAGAGTTTTTGCTCTCAATTATTTAGATATCCTTTTTACAAAAGAGGTTCCCTCTATATATAGGGAAAAACTTTCAAAATTAGAAAAAAATTAAAATATTGAAAACCTAGTCAAAGATGAGTCAGCGTTGACTTTATAACATTTTTTGTATTTTTTACATGTAATTACATATTAAAAAACTGCATGTACTTTCACATGACAAAAGTACATGAGCGAATGTCATAAATCGATTACAAAGTACATAAGAAGAATGAAGAAGAGAGAATGGAATAATAATTTAATTTTTGCCGCTGGGCTTCTTCAGATGAGCATCATACATGGCAATAGATCTTGAATTCATATACTGTCTCGCGCAATGGTATTCTTGAAGATTATTTTGGCTCTGATTGTTGCATCTTTCAATGCTGTGATTGCTTTGGCATGACTAGTTAACCTAGTTCTTAGATTATCTAGAGTTAACTGAGTATCTAAAATATTATCCACAAAAGTCTTTGAAAATGCTTTCTCTTCAAAATCTCTTTGGATCATACCTTTGAATTCTTGAATCATCTCCTCTGCTGAAAGAAATTGATTATCTCTAGAGGTGAGTCTGCAAGGCAATTCCTCCAATCTGTTCAACAGGCTAGTGTCACTTTTTTCACTAGCGTCTTTGGAAGACTCGAGATCTTCGATCAGCATCTTAAGTACCTGGATTCTATATATCAGTGATTCTTTGATTTCAACATAAGAATCTTTATTGGTAATGACGTCGATCAACACTAAGGTGTGTTTCTTCAAAGCTTTCATCTCTATCCACTTGCTAAGATATTTATTTGTACTGTCAATATCTTGAAAAATGAGAGAGACAAGGTCTTTTAACTCTGTCTTTATTTTTTTTATTTTCTCTGTCTTCTCGGCAACCTCTATAAGTAAAAAAATTTCTTGTGTATGCATCTTTTCTATATAATCTTCAAGTACTTTTCCTTTCATGTAGGTCTTCTCTGCTTTCTAGATAACAGAATCATCTATGGAAAAGACTTCTAGAATCACCGCTTCAGGAGCAAAAGTAAATCTCCTGACTATCGCGGTCAATTGTTCTGCCTTCGCCTTGTAATAATCTTTCTTCTCTCTGTCTTTGTCAAATTTTTGGACCATGATATCCATTACAGACTATAAGTCGCTCTTCGCACCCTCGTGAGTTACTTTCCCCAACTCAACACGAGAGATGGAGTAGCTGCTCATGTCAAAAAAAATTAGGGTTACATCATGTGGAGGTTTGGCTATCTCTAAAAATTTGTGCCCCTTTTTTTCAACCATTTTCGAAAAGATCATTGGCTTCTTGGGGGTCTTAGCTTTCACTGGCACTAATTTGTTAAAATCAAAGTCATTTGTAGAGATGGCTTGCTTCTTCCTTTTGGGTGTGAAAGTTGATAACCAAAGTGAGAAAGCAGAAGCACTTACCGTAGTAACAATCCCTGCAACTAGTTTTATTGGGGTAACATATGCACTACTAGTGGGAACAACGGGCACAGTAGGTGTAGCAAGTGAAATTGTATCGACCGCTCGCTGGTCGATGGCAAAACTGTCTCTGATATTGAAAGAAGGAGATGAGAGACTAGGGATAGATCCTGATGATCAAAAAATTATCTCTAGAAGCACCTTGAGGGTCATCAAATATAAATCCAGAAGTAGAGGCGGCTCCAGAAGAAGGAATGTTGATGGGAGAAAGAGGTGAAGGAGCTGCCACAGGGAATTGGGGTGGAGAAGAAGAAACCCCTACAAGTGGTTGTTCCCTCTCTTGAGGAGATAGAGTTTCAATTCCCTATTGCTCTGAAGGCCTGTCATCTATCTCCATTCGTTCCACCCCCTATTTTTGAGTTCTTTGTTATCCAACCCCCATAGCTGTTGATTTTGGGTCCTCAGCAACCTTTGATTTCTTCGACACAAAGATGATCTTTGGCTTGTGAGGCTTAGAAAGAGAAGAAACGTCGTCTTTATTCTTAGTCATGTTCTCTGCTCTCTTCTTTATTTCCTCTTGGAATTCAGCATCTGATCTTGTGATGAATTCCTTCAATGTGATTTCTTTGGTTGCTAGCCAATCATTGGTGTTAGCTAATATTGGTTCGAATCTCATCCTTAAAGAAGTCAACTCTTTTTGAGACCACTGAATTGGAGGAAGAAGAGAGTTAGTGCCTTTTTCAGCCAAGTATCTGTTGTTAATTATATTTTTATCATCAACCAGATTTAAGAAAATATCTGCAAGCCCTAGATATTCAATCTGCTCCAGAGATAGTCTGTTGTAGTCCATTGTTCTCAAGTCTATCTAGATATCTTCAATCATGGGCTCATGAAACTGAGTCTTTCTTCTAATCATATTTTTGACACCCATGTAGTCAAAATTGGGCCTTCTTTTGAACTGCTTCATGGTGACAAGTTGCATTTCTGTCTTCATTACCCTTGCTTTGGCGACAATTAAAATTGAGTATCTATCAATTTCTATTGAAAACCTTAAATCGAGATTCTTAAGTTCTATTTGCTTAGTGTGCATGACAATAATCTGTCTACACATCTCCATTAGGACTAATTTTTTAGAAGAAAATCTGGAGAGCATGTAGAGATAGCCTTGGAAAAAGCTAACCCGTAGATAGCAAAAAGTGGAGAATTATAAAAACATGCAGCCAAAATCATTGACGACAATCCAAGCTTCATCTGATACTCTCTTCTGCTCTAGCTGAGGATTGAAAAAGCACAACAATACTGCGAAGAATGCATCATTTACCTTCCTAAATTGATGGATTGATCATTTTAGTGTTAGCTAAGGGTAATATGAATAAACAGGGGTGGTTCTTCTATCTCCTTCTGTTGTCAAACCTGAAAAGGTTCGCATTGAAGTCATGATGTATACTAAGTATAAAATCATATAGAACTTCGAAGTAGTAGACACCTTTGTCAATTGCTCATGAAGAGCGTTGTTGATCTATTCACCCCAAAAGATGACTTGTTTCTCTTGTAAAATTATCTTAATAAAGGGATACATCCATTCGTGGAATTGGGAAGAAGATGGTAGACCTCGTACTCTGCTGAGAAGAGTAATTAAGTCACTAACTTTCTCCATAAAATCACTTATCAAAAAATTCTGAGGCCATCTAGACAAGTTGGCTTTGGGAATCTTGAGCCATCTGTTGTTCATCACCTTTTTTGCATTCTCAGGATCTTTGTTGTATTTTTTATGTGCTTCAATGAAGTCGATTTTCAACACTTCGATAGCAGGAGGGCGCATGAAAATTTTATCGATAAATTTAGGGTGCATTGAAATTATCGCGTTGCCACTAGCATCTAACATTGTCCTAGTCTCTCTATTATAGAACGGGACGCACTGGAGGACGAACTCTGTATGATGCACCGCTAAAGGGAAAAAAGAGACTAGATGGATGTTGCTTTCAATTATTATTTTTATCTCTGAGCTCGAGTTCGTCGCCTTGGTTCTCTCCATGAACTCGGCGATATCCACGTGGCTATTCTTTGTGTCTCTAATGTCGTCAACATTAGAAGTGATTGAGAAAACACTTTGATATTGGTACTTCATGGCCTTTGACTTCTTCAGAGAAGCTTCAGTCATCGGGATGAGCTTTTGTTGAGAGCACGTTGACGAAGGAGGATCTTTAGGGGGAACTGCGATAAGAATTATGATCGTGCAATTAGAAAAAAATTGGTCATTTAAAGAAATTGCACATCGGGTGATCATGACCAAGGAAGGGCACTTGAAAGCGTTGAAGTGTGAGTGGGTTAGAAAGCGAGAGGAAAATGGGGAGCGAGTGAAAAAAATAGAAAGAACGAAAATTCTCTAGAGTTAGAGAAAAAATGAAGAAAAAAGATGCAGGGGTGGCAAAATTTGCCGCTATGGCATGTGGGACGGGTCTGCCTACATAGATGGCAAAAAAATTTGCCCTTGCATGCTAAGATGAGGAAAAATGCACTTATGAAACTTAAGTGTAACGGCGGTGATTTTCGCTACCCTTACACCATAGTCGAGTCAGGGTGCATCGACGACAAAATTTGTCACCAGTGCATGAGATAAAACGCAGTGTTAGGGCGGCGAAAATTGCCACCCTTACATGGGTATAAAAATCGGTAGGAAAAGGGAGGGTGGTGAAATTCGCCACCCTAACACGGAGGAAAAGAAAGAAAAGTCGAACGGGGAGGAAGGGAAGAGGAGGAAAGAAAACAAAACGAAAACTTAAAGGAAAGAGAGAAAACATAAAAAGAGGAAAGAACACGAAATAAAACATAAAAACAAAGACCTGCCTGAAAAATAACACGTGATGAGAGCTTGATTCTGACGAAAACATGATTCTTCCCACTTGCTGAATCATCCAGAGGCAGAGGGCAAGAAGAGGATTGGAAGAAATGAATCAAAAAGGACCAAAAAGAGATTAAATGACGCGAAAATCACCTCCAACCACTCGATGCGCACAGCCTTAAATGTCATGCGTGAAAAACAAGGCAATGTAGGGGCGGCAAAAATCACTGCTTCTACACTAAAAATTTTCAAAGATATGCAGGGGCGGCGAAATTTGCCACTCCTGCATAGGAAAGAGAAAAATGCAAGGGCGGCAAATTTCGCTGCTCTTGCATTTTGAATGCAAGGGTGGCAAAAAATGCCGCCTTTACATGGAAAAAAAAAGATGCATTGACGGCAAAATTTGCCACCTTTGCATGAAAATGCAAGAAAAAAACTAACTCTGGGAAACGAAAACTTGGTCATCTAGTCGCATCGAGATTGTAACGAATTTCGTGTTTTGGAGAAAACGTAATAAAGAGATGTTACGAACTTCGAATGATGCCAGTTGAACAAACGCAAGAACAAAAAAAACTCGTCTTGAAAAATGAACTTAGAAAGAAAAACATGAAATGAATAAGTTTCGTAGGGGTTATTCCAAAAACGAGCTGAGCTGATTTTGAAAACAACAGATCCCTTACAATGAACAATGTATGTCATTTTATTTGAAAATAGTATTTTTGATTTTTGATATAGATTTGTTCTTTAGAAAGGGTTTCTTGAGTTATTTAAAAATCTATATCATATGTCAAGATCTAGAACAGAAAGCTCTGATACAACTTGTCACGCTCTAGAGCTCAATTGATTACTTTTGTATAAGCAACTAAACACGAAATTAAATCAAAAGTAATATGTAACTAGAATTCATAAATAACACAGAATATGAGAGACAATACAATCTTGTATTAACACTCTTTCAGAAGGAAATACAATGAAGAAATCACACTCTTCCTCACACCTCTCAGATGTACAGATCTCTTTCTCTCAAGAGTTCTCTCTCTCTCAATTACAAACTAATTCAAACACAGAGTTGTTCCCTCCACCAGTTATTGTGACAACCAACTCAACCAGTTGTTTTGCTTATAATACCAGTACCTGTATTCCGCGGTGACAATCAACTCAATGGTTGCTTTGCCTACCATACATACACAAGCAGATCTCCTTGATCTTGCTCCTTGTTGTGTTGCGGATCTCTTTGTTCTTGCTATCTCGCAGATCTAACTGACCTTGCACACACATACCCGCAAATCTCCTTGATCTTGCACACCCTGCAAATCAACTGACCTTACTTATCATGTAGATCTCCCTGATCTTGCTACCTGTAGATCAACTGATCTTACACTTGGAAGGATCTTGTCTTTGCCTTTGCAAGTCCTTCTATCCTCCCGATCCTTTTACAAATAAATATGATTACAATATAGCCCCCATGGATCTCTTAAATAGAACCCCAAGTAAACAATAATTAGAAACACAGACTCAAGACTAAAATTAGTCTTTACATACAAACTGACTATTCATTAAACTAATTGTTTGTTTAACTAACAATTCTGGAACGCACAAGGGACCAACGTCAGTTCTTGTCTGTCTGAAAATGATCGACGTCAGCGAATTTCTGATCGATGTCGACAGCTTTCGATCTACTCCTGACTGACGTCGGTTGGCCTGATTGACATCGATTACTGTGACACTCAGCAACCTCCTCTATTTGCATCCCTGTGAAGCTTTTAGCTCCACAACCTAACAATCTCCCACTTAGAGATAAACAGCTGCACCTATACCTGTACATCTTTTAATTTTGTTTCTTGACTTGTATCCCTCTTCAAGTTCAATCTTGAAGACCAACAGAAGTTGAATGAAGATTCAACTTCTCTTTTATTTCCAGCTTTGTTAACATTTTTGCAGGGTTCTTATCCTTGCTAGCCTCCATGACTACAACAACTTTTTGCATCTCTGAAATCCAACTAACCATCATTCCACCAACAATGCACACATATCCTGTGGTGCTTCTCCTATCATCCAAGTAACCTGCCATATCTGAATCTACATATCCATGTAGAGAAGTGCTTGACCCTGCATAGCAAAAATACATGCTGCTGGTCCCTCTCAGATACCTGAGAACCCACTAAACTGCTTTTCAGTGCTCATTTTCTGGATTGGCCATAAACTTGTTGACAACTCTCACTACTTGGACTTGTTCAAGACCATATAACCTAGCCTTCCGTCTCACCTATCCATTTTCTCCTTTCTTTACCCTGAGAATCTATTAGTCTTTCAGTGCTTTTATTTCAGCTGACAACTCTTCCAAATCTCTTGTTTGGTTCTCTTCCAAAGAATCAATTTTCTCATTCATGCCATGCTCTCACTGTTTCTTGAATTCTACCTGCATTGCCTCTTCAAAACTTTCTGATTATTGACCATCAGTGAGCAACAATTAATATAAAGAAGGGGAATAACGAATTTGAGGCTTACTTACCCTTTCAGTCCTCCTCATGGGTGTTTGAGACTCTTTGACAACTTGTTGTCCGCCCAAAATCCGTTTTAACAGTGACCGATCTCGATCACCTCTGGCCGACCTCGATCTGCACTCGACCGATGTCGATTCCTCCTGATCGCCAATGTCGGTTCTATGACCGACGTTAGTGTCCACCTACCCGACATCACCGACTTTGGTCTGCACATGACAGACGTCGGTTCCTTTCTATTCGACGTCGGTTCTCACCTGACCGACGTCGATAACTGTGTTTTCTTGTGAGTGATGATTTTTACACGTGAGCTCATTTTGAATCATAACCTTGTCCAAATCAACACTGCCCTGCTCAAAATTATTCAGCTTCTTGAGCTAATCTCTGTCCATCATCTTCTCTTTGAAAACCAAGGCTTTCCAATTTTTAAGTTTGTCAAAGACATCAGATTTCTTCTTAAGAACATCCATTCCCTTCTCACTCATGTGACCAAGCCTACAGAGCCACATCTTTGCATCTATATCTGAAGTAGATAAAACAGAAGGAGAATCAGTAATATAAATAGATAGATAAAGAGTCCATACTTTCTTACCACATGCTATACAAGTGCACCCTTGAAAACTTTTTAAAATACCGCTGTGAGAGTTACTGTGCAACCCTCATCACCCAACTTTTTTGCATAAATTAGACTCCTCTTCAGGACTGGGACATGCATGACATCCTTCAACACCCATGTATTATTCGTCTGCAATTTCAGTCACACTTCTCATTTGCCAACAATTTGACAAGACTCACCAACCCCTAAATAAATCTTTCTAAAGTCTCTATGGACATAATCATGGAAAAATACTTTATTTGGGGTTGCATGGAAAGAGGCAACAGAATTTGAAAACCAAGATTCTACTTTATCCAAAGAACATATGCAACAATACCTGCATCATTTGCTTCTTTATTTTCTTCATGCTGATCTTCTACCAACTAACAATCTTTCTTTACATGCCCTTTCTTTTCACAATACAGTAATTGATAATTCTTGCCATTGAATTTCTCTATTCTTAGTGTACTTTCTTCTACCATTGCTTTACTCTCAGTCAAATAGAAACCCCTGTGAGTGACCTATAATCAACAAACACTAGCATGCTCTGAACCAGGCTCTGATAAACCTGCACCCTGGCTCTATAGCCTTCACCCTGGCTCTGATACCACTTATCAGGGTCTAGAACAAAAAGCTCTGACACCACTTGTCAGACTCTATAGCTCAATTGAATACTTTTGTATAAGCAACTAAACACAGAATTAAACTAGAAGTAATATGTAACTAGAATTCAGAAATAGCACAGAATATGAGAGACAATACAATCTTGTATTAACACTCTTTCAGAGAGAAATACAATGAAGAAATCACACTCTTCCTCACACCTCTCAGATGTACAGATCTCTTTCCCTCAAGAGTTCTATCTCTCTCAATTACAAACCAACTCAAACACAGAGTTGTTCCCTCCACCAGTTATTGTGACAACCAACTCAACCGATTGTTTTGTCTACAATACCAGTACCTGTATCCCGCGGTGACAATCAACTCAATGGTTGTTTTGCCTACCATACATACACAAGCAGATCTCCTTGATCTTGCTCCTTGTTGTGTTGCAGATCTCCTTGATCTTGCTACCCCGCAGATCTAACTGACCTTGCACACACACACACACCTGCACATCTCCTTGATCTTGCACACCCTGTAGATCAACTGACCTTACCATGTAGATCTTCTTGATCTTGCTATTTGCAGATCAACTGATCTTACACTTGGAAGGATCTTGTCCTTGCCTTTGCAAGTCCTTCTATCCTCTTGATCCTTCTATAAATAAGGATGATTACAATATAGCCCCCATGGGTCTCTTAAATAGAACCCCAAGCAAATAATAATTAGAAACTCAGACTCAAGACTAAAATTAGTCTTTACATGCAAACTGACTGTTCGTTAAACTAATTATTCGTCTAACTAACAGTTTTAGAATGCACAGGCGATCGACGTCGGTTCCTATCTGTCTGGAGATAACCGACGTCGATCGATTCCTGACCGATGTCGGTAGCTTTCGGTCTACTCCTGACCGACGTTGGTTGGCCTGACCGACGTCGGTTACTGTGACACTCAGCAACCTCCTCCATTTGCATACCTGTGAAGCTTTTAGCTCCACAACCTAACATCATAGTTGTCAAAGTCAAATAGATCTATTAGTCATATTCAAAAATGAGTCAAAAAGTTGTTTTTGTCTATGTCAAAAGAATCAATTTTCAAATGTGTCATATTTTTCAAAGTAATGTTATTGTCAAAAGTAAAAGTTGAAAGTCTAAAGCAGAGTCAAGTCGTTTGTTTGTAAAAGTCATTTTGTCTGTTAAAATTCAAAATGTAAAAAAAAAATGGATGCATTATCGCTTGTATGCGACATCCAAAAAATGAGGAGGTTCTAATTCCTGTCAAAGCAACCAATAAAGAACCTGCCAGAACCATCAGAGCATCTCATCGACATATCCCCTGAGTAAGTAGTATCCATTACTGGAAGTTGGAGGATACATAAAGGTTGGAGGTCTTTCAATGACCTCTCATCAGTCACCAACAATGGGGCCATGCCAATTATGTGGTGACGTGTGTGGTGTGTTATTTTTTAATTTTTTCAGTGTAGTAGTTACATTTATATTTCAGCGTGTGTGACAAATAAACAGTTGTACATGTTCACTTGTAAAGATAATCCCATGTAAGCCTTTTGTATATTTACATTGGAGAATGTAGATCTAAAAAGTATTATAGCAATCATGATGTAAGGTTAGTGGTTAACATGTGAAAATCATGTTGTAAGGTTAGTGGTAAACCTAAAAAAACCAGTCTATAAGGTTAATAGTGAATATAAAAAAACCAGTTTGTAAGGTTATTGGTGATCCTGTGAAAACCATTTTGGATTAACTTGAAAAACTAATTGCAAATGAGTGTGAAGGAAGAGATGTGTGATGGCACATGTATGTAGAGAAAATCATGAGCACATGGAGGTGGAGCACGCTACAATCAGAAATAGAGATATATTATACCATGTAAAAACTATGAGAAGAATGTTGCGAATAGTTTTCACATTAGGTGAAATTAGAGATTTACTGTAAGGTAAATAGTAAAGTTGATATTTACGAGATGGTAAGTAATAGGGTAGTAATTAGTAGATCAAAATATTGTTACATATAACAATATTACGTTAGAATATATATTGAGATATATTGTTATAACAATATATTGTGTGCTTAATTAAAGGGATTTCGACAGAGAATATTGGGGAGAAGTTATAGGGAATACATTCCCTATATATGTGTGTAATATAATAGAATGTAATATAATCAGAGAATCAGAGAAGAAATAATATATTTTGTGTTTGAAATAATTTTAAAAGTTTGTGTTCTACTCAATTATCATAAATGATATTTGTTTAATATTGCACAGATTTGTACCAAACTTAGCAGTGGTTTGAGACCTCTTGAGAGTATTGAAACATAGGCAACACTCAATCATTTGGTAGGGAGTGGTTGGCGTCTATCCAACCCAAAGTAATAACCCCTTTTTAATGTATCTTGTGGTCAATCAAATGATATTAGGGCTTTAGACAAAAGAGACTGCAAACATGCATTATCACATAGAATCAAAGATTTTGTGCATACAAAAATAGATTGCAAGCACAAGTGCGGGGCTCTTAGAAGTTACAGACCCCCACTACCAATAAACTCTGATAGTTGCCACATGTGTCTAAATTTTTCAATAGTATCCATATTGTCAATCAACCTTTGTTTCATATATAAACACCTAACGAAGCATATATTGATAATTTACAGATATTGCGACATCTTTTTTGAGTGACAGACTATTAAAATTAGCTAAGTAACTCATCATTCTATTGTTCGGTAAATTCTAAATCAATTGGTTGAAATATCCATTATCCCCTTTCAAATTAGATTATTATATTTATTGTCATTATTTCTCTAATCTTAATTAGTGCAGAGTTTCAATTATTTTATCTCTTCACTATAAAATAATCAGAACACCTAGATATTGTACACTTTGCAAAAAAAAGAATGCTTTCCCATGTTGGCATATAACTTATGACTGAGTAAGGTCTCTAGAACTTTTTGAACTTGTTGCAACTGTGCCTCTATGTGTTACTAAAAATAAGGAGTCATCCAAGTAAACAACTACAAAGGAATCAATGAATGGTTGTAAGACATCATTCATAATCTGCATAAACATTGCAGGTGCATTGTTCAAGCTGAAGGGCATGACTAACCATTTAAATGTTGTCTTCCAAAATTCACATGGCTCGATGGGTACTTGATAGTACCTTGACTTTAGATCAATCTTTGTGAATAAGTTTTATCCCTTGAGTTGGTCTAAGAGGTCATCAATACATGGGAGTAGATACTTATCCTGGCACTAATCTTGTTAAGGTCCCTATATTCAATACAGAGTCACCATGTCACATCCTTATTTCAAGCCAGCAGAATTGGGCTTCCACAAGATGGTGCATTGGGCTAAATATGGACTTTCTAGATTAGCTTGTGGATATGGTGCTTGATCTCTTTATTTTCCAACACTGAGTGTATATGTACTATTCCATTTGCCAAGGGTTTCCCCATATCAAGTTGATGGTATATGTCACCTGACACTATAATGGAACACCAATAAGTGTGATGAATACATGTGTTATCAGTTAAGACCTGCTTCACCTATTTTTGTTATATAGTTTGAATTTTTATACTGACTTACATGGTTGCATTGACCTATCTAGTGCTCTCTAGCTTAATAAACATTAGTACAAAATATCTAGTGTGACCAATTGCATGCCTACAGTTCTTTTCAATAATCAATCCCAATGTCTTCTAAGGAGGGACCTCAGGTATCATATAAGACTACTTTTTGAATGTGATGATGACACTACGGGTCTTGAACTGATAGCTTCCATTTCATTTCCACATGTATGGATTCAAAATAAAAGCATCGCAAACCTACAGGGGTGCCATATCACTCAAAACCTCATATTTGAATGGTTTCATTACGTATGGAAGAATATATTGTTGACTGACATGAATATATATGCCTTGGTTCAGAATTTGGAGTACAATTATTAATGAGGTTTTGTTTTTAGATTCATCCTTCATAAAGTTTCTAGAGAGATCAAATGTTCTCACTCCCATTATCCATGATCAAGTGTAAAGATTTATGTTGCACCCACATTTTTTACTAAAAAGGGTGTTTTTCCTCTTCAAATGATTATGTTGCACCCTGCATTGTACCAACAGTGGAATGGGGGCAAGAATTCATATTTTGCTTACCTGAGTCAATAGAATGAAATAAGTGTTTGTCCACATCGGATGTTTTATCGTATCAGATTCATGGGCCTTGATAAAAAATATCCTCTTGTAATGACTTTCGTTTGTGTGGTGAGTTGTGCTCCTATAGTGTTGTGGGGTTTATATGTGGGATTTCTCATAGCGAACCTTGCATTTTTTCTACGTTGTGGGGCCTCTATGGTCAATTACATGCATCCATACTTGGAGTTGCCTCTTTTGATTGTGCCTACTTTCATGCAATAAATTTCCAATTTTTTTTTTTAACTTTTCCACGATTTTTGTTGCTACCAATGGGTTGCTCCAATTGTTTCAATGGTTAGGGTTCCCATCTCTGTTTAGATATATCGATGCATACCACTTTTGTATTTGAGTATTCTTTGCCTTTTATAATCTTTAAGGCCAAGTTTCATTGATAGATAATGTAAGGCATTTGTGTGTTCATGCACAAATTGGTTCTTTTTTTGTAGCAATTTCCACTGATGTACTCCTCTTCATAGGTATCTTCCAAACAATGCTCTTTTGCAATGGCATCAATAAATTCACTCTAAGAGGGATTGGTCATGATCATACATTCAGCGTATGCATCTTTCCCTTAGATTACTCAAGGTGAACCTCCCACCATTGTTGTACTTGGAGTTTAACGTTTAGTAGAGAAAATATTATTTTCTCTGTACTTGAGAGTGTTTGCAGAAAAATATGACTAATTTTGTGATGCAATTTTCAAGGGCATCCGCTTCTATTTTACCTTCAAACATCAATATATCATAACTTACTTATACCTTAAAGGGTGTGGACCCTTGGAAGGGCCTCCTTTCTAAATCTATTGGTGTGCTTCTCAACATTTGGTGGATAATATGTGCAAATTGGGTCATCATTTCCGCGCTTTACTTTGCCAAAAGGCTCTTTGAGCATTACCTTTACTAGGTTTGATCAATTTGTTCCTCCTACATCCATTTGTGGTTACTTGCATCTATCAAGAAGATAGTCATTCTAATCTCTTGTCTCCGGGCCAAAATTTTGATAGTTTAACCTCATTCGATAGGAAATACAGTATCTAACTTGCTCTGATACCACTGATCCAGATTGAAGATTCAATCTAAGGGAAAACACACCGATTATTAAAAAAGAGTGTGTTATAATAAATCCAAACTCCTCTATATTGAATTGACACATATTTACAAGATATTAAGAGAGTTTACAAAAATAAAACAATCTTTGTGGAAGAGATATTAGTTATATACTCTACATTACAATAATGCAAGTCTTTGTCTTATAACTAAAGAAAACTAATAATAAATAATTACTTTAAAAATAAATATAGATGATAACATCCCCACAACATGCATAGGCATGCAAATAGAAAATTTTATTAAAGCTAAATAAAACTCATAATATCCTTTCAACATGCATACGCATGTAAATGGAACAACTCCTGAGGATAAGAGATCTACTAGAGAAAGAATTGTTGATAATAACCAATCGGATTGGGCCTCCTTGTCAAAGTCAACTTTTCTGGGTAGTCAAAATTGCTATTATAATACCTTTCTGGAAAGCACAGGTTTCCAAGAAGTTCACATCGCTAAAGCAGTGTAGTGAGGCTTTCTGAGCTTCGAAAAATGTTCTAAAGCCTTCCAAAAAATGACTTATATGTTGTGTTGAATTCAAATAGAGGGTCTCAGCAGTAATTTGAATGAATTAGTGGCTTAAGCAAATCAACATTTGAAAATATTTACAAATCATATCGCTCAATCTAAAGTTCAAGGTAATGTTCATATGATGATCAAAGAGAACCACCACAAGCTTCCAAAGACCATCCACTTGATGGATTCATAGGTGTAGTTGATGCAATTAGGAAGGAAGCTCCTACGATTATATTATATGACCATGAGATTCCAAATGATAACTCTAACAATGGGCCACAATTTATACGAGATTTCATATGTGAACATTCATAGGAAATACATGGAATTGTGATTGATAACAATTCAAGTATAAATGTATGCACACAAAAATTTATCAGTAATCTTGGCTTCCATCAAAGAGGTTTAGCAGGTACCACCACTATTATTACAAGATATGATGAGATCATAAGAAAACCACTTGGATGTATTACTTTCCATGTCATAGTGAGTCTTAAGACCATCTTAGTTTGGTTTCACATTTTATCGAATAATGGGTCATATGATGTTTTGTTTGGAAGACCATGGATTTATCAATAGAGAGGAATCATTTAAAATTGCATCGATGCTTAAAGTTTGTTCATGATGATCACGTAATTACTATTTCTGGAGATAATTATGATCCTCCAATATGAGTTCAAAATGAGATTTACCTTGAGAAGTTACCAAAGCAACAATCAATTACATGACATCAAATAAATAAGCCCAAAATTCAAAAATCTGCTAATCCACCTACAAGGGTGTATTTGTGACAACCTCCTACGCTTATATAAGCAGAAGTGCCTACAAATGATCCAATAGTTTAGGTTAACATTTAGATAAGAAAATGCTCTATTATGCAAGGAGGTGCAACAAATTACATGAACGATTACAATGGTAATGGTGATTACAAAAATGATGATAATGTATTTATCTTTCTTAGAGTCGTGGGAACCTAGACATATTGATCTTACTGTCAATGATATAGTTGCTTCTTCTTGTATAGAATATGATGATTACTCACCTAATGTTGATTATATAATTGGTTAGCCTTGTCTGCTAACCCCTATGTTTGCAACTGAGATATCTCTAGCTCATGTACATCATTTTATTTTGTTTATTGCTTTTTCTTATGGCTTGTTTTTATTTTCTTGATTACCTTGGCCTCTTTGTTCCTTTGTTTGGTATGTAACACTTGGGAACCATATATTTTGTTAGCCTTCTTCCATATTTGTTACCCGCTTGGGTCTGCCTCTACTTACAAGTTCTTCTAGCTCTCCCATGTTTCCCATTAGATGTTGTTTGAATTTTGAAGTTACCTTCTTCTTTCTTAACTTTCATGTGTTGGTTGTTTTTATTTCTTCCTTTCTTATGGTTCTTTCTTTATGTACATATTCATCATTCTTATAGCCTTGGCTTCTATCCTATTGTAATCATTTTTTTTTTTTTTTGTTTGCTGGCCTCACCTCTATTTGTTGAGTCCCATCTCAAAATCCTACGCTAACTTCCACCTGATTACAACACATTATATTGAGACCACATGCCTCCCAACGCGCACAACTTTAACAGAAGTTGTAAGTTAGTAGGAATCCCTTTAGTTTCCTCTTCATATTTTTGCCGCCAATTTTATTTAATATGATACACTGATTTCATTGATTGTTAAATCGTGTCTTATAAAATTCCTTTGCCTTAACTGTGAGTTATGGTTGGTACATAGCATGGTATGTTCATGATTATATACCTATTGATAGAGGTTATATTGCTTACATACATGCTACTGATGATAGTGTTGAGATATATGCAAAATCTACATACAGCAAGTGCATACATATGATCATAGATTCAGAGTTGGTTGGAAGCACCTTTCATGCTCACCCTAGGAGCATTTTGTAGGCGTCTCTTGGTAGTGCTTTGGATTCTATCTTTTGTGATTTCCTTTGTCATATTGAACTTTCTTGTGATCTTAGTTATCTTTCCCATTGCATGTGCCCTTATGTGTTTAGTGCTTTCATGTATGCTCATACTTCTAGTGTACTTGTGACTTCAATGTGGTCTTGTGCTTGGTTATATGAGTGCCTTGCTTCTTCTATGGGATTTTGGTTCCAATCCACTTAATGTGTTTGCTTCATGTGTTTCTCGTTTGGTGTGCCTTTCCCTATTTGTCACATGTTTACTATGTGTTTCTTGTTTCCATTATATATCGTATCACATGCCTGTGATCATTTACTGTGTTTTGATTGTTCTATTTTATTTGTTACATTGTGCAAGACATCGATTGCTACATGTTTAATATGCTTATCCACATGATCTATTTGTTTTCTTTGTTTTCTCTATGTGAGATGCTTACTATATGCTTAGTGTGTCTACTTGGTTTGTTATGTTTACTTTGCATTATTATATGATTGGTGTCATGATCTATATCATGCACTTCTCTCATTTCCCATGACCCATATCCTGCAAATGCCTTCTCATTGCTACTCTACATTGCCATGATTCTTATCATGCATCTAGTAGAGGCAATGCTTCATCTGTATGTTTTACTTTGATATATTTATTGCTACATACTCGTATTGAGGCATGTTACCATAATGCTTCATTGATTGCATTTTTCCCATAAGGGGCATATTATTTTTATCCTTATACATTGCTCACATGCAACCTAGAGCATGTTACGTTGGTGCTTTATTGATTATATTGTTCTCATGAGGGGCATATTGCTACCATGTTTAAATTGCTTATATCTTGCTTATTTGAGGCATCTTATACCAGTGCTTATATAGATTACACTATCATTCCCGTATTGACTTAAGAATTGTTATTGACTTCAACAATTGAGGCATCCTCTAGAGCCTTACGTGCATGTTTATTTTACTTTGATGTATGCACGTACACACATCAAAATTAGGCATTATATAGACATCTTAATTTTGTCTGAGAGTAGTTTTTAGTCATATAATTACACTGCTCTTGGATAATTGTGTGTTTGTCAATTAACGGTTCATATTAGGCTCTTATTTGCACGCTTTCCCCTATGTTTTGGCTCTAATCTCCTTGGTTTCTC
Source organism: Torreya grandis (assembly GCA_037957365.1). Taxonomy (NCBI): domain Eukaryota; kingdom Viridiplantae; phylum Streptophyta; class Pinopsida; order Cupressales; family Taxaceae; genus Torreya; species Torreya grandis. Next base: position 717,853 of record JARHVA010001229.1, read on the forward strand.
CTATCATCTCTTTACCTATTTTCCTTAGGTTTTGAGCATGTTGCCTTGATCGACACAATGTAATAGTGGGACATCATAATCGTGTTGTGTACATTTTGGTGTGGGCCCTTCTAGCCCTTATTTTGGGTCTCTCATGCCTTGTGTTTCGTCTCTGTCAATTTTTTTTGTCCATTGACAATCAATGTGCATGCCAACTTAGTCCTAATTTGAATTTGAGAAGTCTATAAATGCATTATCATTATGACATGTGGGACACAAATGGTAAGGAATGAATGAGCAAGGGATAAATTCTCTATTTTAGAGATCTATTGTGAAAGTGTCTGAATAAAATTCAAGCATTTAAAACAGAGTTTGAGCATTTTATTTCACCACTTGTTCATTCTAGCATGAAAAGTTGTATAGAATATGGGGCTTGTATCCACGAATTGCTTGTTGAAGTGCATTAAATGTTGTTTTCCAAATTTGTTTCAACATATGGGATCGATGATCATGGAAGGATAACACAATTCCCCCATTCACTCTTGTTTTTTATTGATTAGTGATGAGTTGCTATGGTTGTGGAGAAGGGAATCAATTTCCTAGAGATCTAACACAAGTTCAAAACAAGTGACTGAGGTTTTTGGAAACCCAAAACATACGAACAAGGTCACAACCAAATTTCAAAAATCCAATGGGACATAAGCATCCTTACACTATTAGAGGAGTGCACTCTGAAAAACTCTATTTGTCTCAAGTTTCTTGGGTTTTAGAGGAGTGCACTCTGAAAAACTCTATTTGTCTCAAGTTTCCTGGGTTTTGTTTGCCTCGCCTTCTGTCCTATGTCTATCTCTGATGACTATCCCAAGATTCATGACAAAACATGTATCTTCTTAAATCCCCTCTTGTCATTTTTTGTTGATTCTAGAATATTCTTTTATATACAATTAGTGTGATTTATTGTCTTATTAAAATATGGGTAGGTCTAAGTTTGCATTGTTTTCGAAAGCGTCCTTACACTAGAAGAGTGCAATGTGAAAAACTCTTTGTTCGTCTCGAGTTTTCTAGGTTTTGTTTGCCTCACCTTCTAGACCTATTTCATGATGTTTGTTTCTAATGACAATCTCCAAATTCGTGACAAAACAAATATTATTCTAAAACCCCTTGTCATTGGTTGTTGATTCTAGAATATTATTTTATATGCAGTTACATATGACTTATTGTTTTATAGATTAAATATGATTAAATCTAAGTTTGCATTGTGTATGGGTAAAAGCATTGCATTGTATTACAATTTGAACTAAATCCATTTATCCATAACACAAAACACACTCCTTTGTTAAGCTTCACTCTCTTTTTACCATTACATGTATTCTCTACTGAATTTGGGCTTGTTTTTTGTTATCATTATTTCAGTTTACTATAAATGTTATCCTTTATCCCAAAAAAAAAACACTATTCAAGTAAAAAAGGAAAATCACTGATACAAACATCTTCTACAGAAAATAGATAAACCTCATCGACAAATATTAACAATATATCATCTAAATGATTGTAAAGCACCACAAGAGCTTCTATGAGGAGCAAACCATATTAGTTAAAATTTGCCATGCCATAGTTTACCAAAATATGCTCAATGTTATACGTTGGAAACAACTCATGTTCAGTTTACAAAGAAAAGCAATGAAATCAAATTGCGTAAATTGAATTTTACCATGTCAGGCACATATAGACAAAGTACTATCAAAATTTGAACGCTAAATTAAGTGTGGTGCAGTCGGGGCAACACAGCAAATAACTATTAAGTACATTTTCAGCATTTTTAACGAGCCCTAAACATTGAATTGGAACTATCCAGCGATAAGCCTACTTTCCTTCGTGGAAAATACCCTTCATGTATGTATGCCACATGAATCAGGTATTATGGAACCTACTCCCTAATACTAGAGTGTTATATATTTGCAATCAATATCACATGATGGTGTTATATATAGCAATCACTATCTCTGCACTTATCAATGTTATGATGAGCCATTCCAAAAAATCAGACTTTTTGTTGTCTAGTATTTCCAGAAAAAAACGAACATTGTGCTGCAGAAAAAGGCATGATCACATAAATTTTTGATTGAAATTAAAATTTCAAGAAATAATGTGACCAGGTAGAAAAGCATTTTCTTTGAGAGGATAGAACGAAGAGCAATTCATACCTCTACAAACTTGAGTTTGAAGTCAAGGCTTCCAAACCTCTGGTTTAGCTCATACTCATCTCTAAGATACTCCCAAATTTCTGCATACTTTGCATTCTTCCAGGCAATGTCTGACCTGGAATAATAACATAGAAACAAAAGGAACTTCAAAAGATGCGGGTTTGAAAGGACCTTCAAAAGATATGGTGGAATGACAATGCAAGGTCCATATATCATCAAGTGGCATAGTTAAGCATACAAAATAATACAGCCCACTGGGCCCATAAAGTCCGAGTAAACAGCAAAGGGGTTATAGTTAAGTGAAACAGCCTTACGACTGGAATAACACTGCCACATGTTTGAAAATGCATATTATCGAGCCAGGAATCTTGATAATTTATATTTCCTACAACAAGGTTCTGAGTTGTATTTTTTGGAGCGATTTGATTGAAGTGGCTTAGATGTAGCCTGGGCCTGTTCTTTTTCTCTTCAAAATTATGCATCTTATATTACTTATAGAGAGCAGATAAGTTGCATCAGGATATCAACATTTAACAACCCACTCCCAACAAACACTAGGAGGGTTAGCAGATCTATTTTTGCAACTTCTGTAAAGAGTTGTTATGCTTACTAAAATCATCCATTCTGGACATGATATGTTGCACTAGTTTTATCCTACAGGAATCCATCTTTCAAAGCTGATCTAATGAGTGCTCTCCCTCGAAGCAAAATTTACTCTGCTTCTAGAAAAGCATTGATGCTTGTTTACATGCCCTGCATACTGGACTTGTCATTCATGCAAAACAAGTGGCCATGAGCTCTATTTAATTATTACCATTTCAAAAGAGTCTAAACCTATGGTCAAGAGGAATTTTAAGACATTTATAGTACACTGACCTGAGTTGATATTTACCAAGTCTATTTTTCTCGAAAGTGAATGTATTTATATCACATTTTCCAAAAAACATCAGAGTACAACTCCTATGGCATTCCAACAAAACCCAATTACCAAAATACAGAAAAACCTTAAACAACATGGCTCCGAATTATGAGAGTTCAAAACAAGGTAAAATGATCACTAACAACCAAATACATCAAAACTTACAGGTAAAATGACCACCAACAATCAGATACATTAAAATTTAAGTCTTACATGCACAAACTAGACGGCATTGCCCATAAACCAAAATGAAGAAGAGAACTTCAAAGAACACTTAGCACCGATAGTTTCACATATACATGTCCATGTAGATGTTCTTCGGCACTACCCTCGAGGTTGGAAATCCCTTTGTTGATGAAATCTGGCCTGGGTCCCATTCATGCTGTCCAAAGTGCTACCTCTAATGTTTAGTGACATAAACCTGTCGAAGGCAAATAAGGTTCATCAATTATGTCTGCATGATATTGTCCAAGTATTCCCTTGTCATCCTGTAAGACATCTTTTGGAAAAGGTCGTAAATCACCAATAACGTCAAATGCCCCATCCAAAACTGAACCATGGGCTATTGTTTCCTTCACTCGTTGCTGAACAAGATTCCCTCACTCAAGGAAAACAAATTGTAAGTTGCACTGGTCTGGGCCTGCATTGTATGCGGCATCGCAAAACCAATCAATCTCTCTGCACTTCTATTAGGCAGTCTTTCTCAGGCTTCACTTGGACTCCAGTCCATGGCTCTGGTTGACATTATTTTTACCAGTGCTTCATCCTATACAATTCCTCAAGGTCACAAAGTACAGGATAACACTTAGCAGTTTATTCAAAATATTAGCAAATTCCATAATAGGTTCAGGATATCCACATCTGATGACAGGCCAAGTATAAGTAGCATCACGAAAAACTCAAATTCCTTATCTATTTCAAGCTTGTGACAGGGTTGGATCCATTTGCAGAAAGAGATATTTAAGGGTCCTCATTGGAAGCTCGAGCCACTTTGCTATGATCCTCACACCATTCTTAAAGCAGCAGCATGTAGGTGATAATTGTTGTAGAAAAGTAGGGGTCTTAAGTCATAGGCCTTGTCAGGTGCTTATCTGGCTGTCCAAGTCAGATCTAGACTTGTTACAACCTGGCGCAAACCTTGACTAATCCTGTAGCACTCAACATTTGTCACTCGACTGCGCTGGCATCACTTCACATAAGGCGCAAGCCTTATGCGCTCACCCGAAGTGCAGCGGAGAAAGAAACAAGGCCCGTGTTGGGCTATTTGTGCCATGGCGCAACTCTATCTTCCAAGGACAAGGGTTATTGCAACAGCGGTGGTAAGTTCATGGGCACAAGCAGTTCTAGCAAGGGAACCGACCATCTGTCAAGCGCAAGCCTATATGATGTGGTTTTATAGCGTCATGGGCACAATCCTCTGCTTTCCTTGGCTTAGCGTCATTCAAGTGCTTGGAGGGTTCAAAGGGGTACTTAGTTGAAGGACTTAGGCTTGGACAGCGCTCTGGCACAAGTATCATTGCGAGGCGCGGGGTCTTTCCTATACTTGGAGCATTTCTATATGGGGTGTTGACGCCATCATACACTACAGAAGCGTCATGAACGGGCTAGGCTAAAAGCTCAAGGGAACTCAATATACATAATATAAATATAAGCATTCAATCTATTGAAACATTACGCAAAGCCATTCATCATTCTAATCCTATAGTCACAACCACATAAACCTGATTAACACTCATTAGACGCAACACCATCCATCATTAACAGAGTTCGACATATAGTGTATCTATATCAATAGGAACTGAGTAAGTATTCATCTTAAAGCTGCTAAAGGCCCAGAAGCTCACAGGGGAGCATGGGCACTACAATGGGGAGCCACAAAGACATCCCAACTAAAGTCTAAGCTCTAATGGCAAACATAGCATCTGGAATCAATCCTGCAAGGCTTCACTACTCCAATCTCTTCTCCCCCTGCTAACTGGATTCCACTCGGCTTTTATAGCACTTAGGGATATGTTAGTGCCAGGATGAAAGGAGCATGCCAGGTCCTGAGATAGCGCTGGATGCAATCACTCCGCCGGCTCCACTACCCTGCTTCCATCATGTTGTGATTGTCCCGTGTTAGCCGCTTGCTAGAGCACCAGGGCGCAAGCCCAAGCCTAAGTCCATCTAATTACACCCCTTTGAACCCTCCAAGCCCCTGAATGACACTAAGCCAAGGAAACCAAAGGCTTGCAACCATGAAGCTATAAAACCTCATCATATAAGCTTGCGCCTGACAGAGCTTCGATTCCCTCCCCCCCCAAAAACGACTTGCGCCCATGAACTTACCACCGCCGTTGCAATAACCCTTGTCCCTGGAAGATAGAGTCCTGCCATGGTACAACTAGCCCAACACGGGTCCCAGTCCTTTCTCCGCTGCACTTCGGGTGAGCACATAAGGCTTGCGCCTTATATGAAGTGATGCCAGCGCGATCGAGTGACAAATGTTGAGCGCTATAGGATTAGTCAAGGCTTGCGCCAAGTTGTAACAAGTCTAGATCTGACTTGGACAGCTAGATAAGCGCCTGACAAGGGCTATGAATTAAGACCCCTACTCTTCTACAACAATAATGCCTTTGTTTCAAACCCTCCTCCATAACACGGTATGCATCCAGTGTATACAACTGTCTTTGCTCAAACTATGAGCAGTTTCTACAACGCTGACACTCCTCCATTCAAAGCTAGCTGACCCCCGTCAGTTGCTTATGTTCTAGATTATTAAGTCAGTTCAATATCCACACCAAGAAAAGTGTTATATACTTCATCAAGGTTCAAGCCCTTCTTCTTCAGCTATATCCCGCAACAATGGAGGGTCATTGCTCCCATATGAGGGTATCAGACTTTAAAATTGTCTACATTACCTTTACATTATGAAGAGGTCTTTTTCAAACATTGACTGAATCGGGCCCCCAGAGAAACCCAATGCAAAACACCCTAAATAAGAATCTAGATGTGTTGTATGCGAGTGTGGAAGTTATATGAGACAATACACAGAGAATCAAGAGAGAGAAAGAGATAATAGAACTAGAACATAAAGTTTTATTACTCTGTGCTTTTGCACATGGCATACTCTTGAGAAAGATGTATGGCTGTCTATCTTCTAATTTGATTGCTAGCTAAAGCTACAGATGTGTATACATATATTACAAATCCGTAACGACATGAAGAACTATTGTATAAGTTGAACCGTTATGGGCTGCCATGTGTGACTCTTCATCTTCCAACAATTACGTGGCTTGACTGATCGGTGCACAGTAGGCTGAAAAATACTTTGGCATAATGTGAGCCTTGGGAGTGCCACCTAGCATGGCGCAAAGACTGCGTTAAGCAATGTCAGAAATGTAATGCTTGGAGCAGCTAGGTATTGTGTGGTGTGAGTTGGTCTTTGTAATATGGCTGGTAGGTATTTGAGATCCTAAAGAATCCACTAGTGGATACCGCATAAGGTCTGACACACGCATGGGTGGCACCATGTTCGATCTACACAAAATGCATTGAGCCACTACAGGAGTGTGTGCAACAAATATGGAGACGGATTGATGATCTTGGAGGTATCGCAAACCTCTAGAAGTACTGCATACCTCTGAATAGGAACCACAATAACCACAACCTATGACACTGGGCTTTGCAGTATCGTTGGAACCACTTCTGGGAGATCCTTCCGGATCAGTCACCCCCCCTTGTAAAGCAATAGTCCCAATTGCATTAAATCTAAAAAGCGTGGAAATTTGGCTTTTAACTGATACCTAGAGAACCATTTTGTTTCTTGTGGAAATTGACCTACTCTAAAGACTATGTAAACTAGCATAGAACAATTATGTGTATGCATAGTTTCCATAATTTGATTTGACTTTTGTCGATTGAGGTCGTGTATTAATAAGGGGTGAAGTTCTAAATGTTGAATATGCATAGTTGTATAGCACAATCTTCTTAGGAGTTGGCACAACATGATTAGCGCATGGAATCACTTAAGGAATCTAATATCTCTTACTGCCCAAGGATACAACTATGCTCTAAGGATTGGCGTTGTACACACACTTGCGACTATGCATGTATGAATGTCCATGGAGTACATCACAAACATCAATTGGTGCTACATCACAAACTAACTCTTCTTTGAAAGGATAGACAACATATGAGAAGTAACATTAGAGAGTAATGTGTAGACTTTTGGTTTTGCAAGAACTAAGCCATCCCAATTTGTAAGGTTGTGGAAGAGGCATGGTTGGCAAATTCAGTCGCTTGATAGTTTCTTTAGAGATGAGGTTCTTCACGATACCGTCTTCCAAAATAAAATCCAGTGGCTGCCCTTGCACCCACATTTGCAAATGGAAAAGGCATTTCACTTCAGCATCTTGTAGTATTGGTGTTGCTTGTCCAGTGGCTATTCCAACATTTGGATTTGCGTCAAAGATTCCATTAGAGGGCTTGATTTCATAATACTTTGTTTCTGCATGTGTAAGGAAATTCTTTTGAGCATGGCACTTTGTGTTGGAGTGGTTGTTGCTATTGTGTTCGTCACACAATTTACCTGTCTTACACTGTTGTGGCTTTCTATCTAAAGAAGGCGGTTCCTTTGGTGCAAACAACGTATCCCTCTTGTCCTTCATCATAGACTCTTCCTCAATGGTTTTTGCATAGCGATAGGCTTCCCTATCATCTAGACCTTAGTCAACTTCAGATTTGAACTGAATGAATGGTCGTAGGCCATTGCGGCAATTGAGGACTCAATGCTACTCTAACTCAAAAGAGCCCAGTCTTGCATACAAGTCATCGAAGGCATCGGTGTAGGCTTGGACTAACTGGTCGTGTCCTTGACACAATCATTGCCAATGAATGTAGTGGTAATCATAAACATCTAAAGGATAATATTCATCCTTGAAGGCTTCCAGGAATTTATCTCAGGGTGGCTCATATTCTTCTTTTGTCTAGTATTTCTCCCAAAGAGAATGGGCTTGCCACCACTTCTTGACGGATGAAAAAACTATTAGAAGTGCAATCTAGATTTTCTCTTCATTAGAAAAGTCATTCATAGAGAAAAATGACTCTAACTAAGCTGGTTAATGGGCTTGCCACCACTTCTTGACAGATGAAAAAACTATTAGAAGTGCAATCTAGATTTTCTCTTCATTAGAAAAGTCATTCATAGAGAAATATGACTCTAACTAATCTAACCAGCTATCTATTGCATGTACATTTATTTTTTCCTCAAACATGGGAACATTTAGATTTACTTAAAACCTAGGGGGAACTCAACTACCAAAATCTTTACCTTATTTGTGAGTCGATGGAACCACCCTTTCGAGGACTTCAACAAACTAGATGAACAACAATGTCTCTTGCTCTCAAAGTGCTTTTGCAATTCTGTCATTGATCATCTCTTGGATTTCATCTTGTGGGTTATTGTCTCTTGCCATCTGAACTTGGCTTGGAACGGCACAACAGGGAATTTAACGGATCTTGTGGTTTGTTGTCGAGCTTCAAATACTCTGACATCCTTCGATGGGACATGCACGAACAAGATGAACCACTCTAATACCACAAATCCGAGGCCTAGGAGGAACCTATAGGACAACACCCTAAATGAGAATCTAGATGTGTTGCATGCAAGTGCGGAAGCTATATGAGACAATATGTAGAGAATCAAGAGAGAGAGAGAGATAATAGAAATGGGACAGAAATTTTTAAAAATTTGTGCGTTTTGTACATGGCATACTATTGAGAAAGATGTATGGTTGCTATCTTCTAATCTGATTGCTAGCTAAAGTTGCAAATGTGTATACATATATTACAAAATCATGACAACATGTAGAACAGCTATGGAAGTTGAACCATTATCGGCTTCCATGAATGACTCTTCATCTTCTGATAAATTAGTATATTGATTGAGAGGTGTGCAGTATGTTGACAAATTCTCTAGCATGACACAAGCCCTGGGGAGTGTCCCCTGGCACAAGGACTGTTTATCGACGTCAAAAGTGTAATGCTTGAAGAAGCTAGGTATTGTTGTGTCGTGTGACTTGGCCTTTGCAATATGGTTGGTAGGTGTCAGGTACCCTGAGGAAGCCACTAGTGGATGCCGCATAAGGTCTAGCACATGCATGGGTGGCGCTAATCTATACTGATTGCACTGTGCCACTACAAGAGCATGTGTCATCTGTTGGATATGGATTGAAGATCTTGGAGGTACTGCAAACCTCTGAATATGGTTGTGTAGTACCATAGACCTTTGAACAGGAACTGCAATAACTGCAAGCTATGAGGTTGGTCTTGGCGGTATCGCTGAAACCGCTTTTTAGAGATCCCCCTGGATCATTCAAAGAGCTCTAGGGTAGCTTGATGAGAAATGTAATTGGCCAGAATGCACTAGTAATGCACGTGTAATATATGTGTGTGTGTGCGTGAGTGTGCGCATGCACACTTACAACAGATATGCCAGTAATGCATGGCATAAAGTTGAGTGCTGCTAATTATACAGCTTCAATATAGTATCGCCCACAAAGATGAATTGAGAGACAATATGAATGTTAATCCTTCGTTCAAAAAAGTGTTTTTGCATGTTGATAATGATGCGAATTTTCTTATACACTCCAAGAAAATTGGGGGCTTTTGAGATTGATTTAAGTTGGTTGCCATGTGCAAATTGTCAAGGAAGTTGAGGTCTCTGCTGAACAGATAGGATTATTAAACTGGAACTAATCCAACATATAAAAAACTTATTAAAATGAAGATATCAGCCAAGGTATGCTGTTGAAAGGCCAAGTCAGTATCACTGATGTAACTTTGCAAATTGAATTCGAGAACTTGACGGCTTTCCATGCTAACAATCAAAGTAGGCAAGATTTGGTGAAATCAGAATTTCAGTACAGCTACAAATTCACAAAACCATCTGTTCAAAAGGATTGCCAACAAAAATCAGAAAAAGAACGTAGAAAACTTTATAGTATTATTTCAATTGAATAAAATGGGAGAAATGCATTCACTGTGTATTGCTTCTTAATCTATATTATGCCTGACATATTTCAACATTTAATGTATTGTGTACAAGGTCCATCTGGATATAACTACAAATTCTTATCACATTTACCTTTCAAAAAGACCAAGTTTAAGAATGACATCAGCAAGATTGGAATTTGCCTTCCCAACAAGCTGAAAGAGTTTCTTTTGCTTCATGGTAAAAGTTCCAGTCTTCTCCATTCCTCTATTTAAATGAATGAACTCTCCGACCATGCCATCAACCTGAAAGGAATTTCCAATCAATTTCAGTCAAAGGTCCTATAGAAAACGAAATACATGAAACAAAAATTCCCAAGTATCGTGTAATTTATATAAGCAGAAAAGATACTTGTCGAACAAAGTGATCCAGTGCAATGCTTTGTCCAAGCACACTTCCAATGATACGAATCCCATCAATGTCAAAACGTTTCAGAACTATATAGTCTGGACCACCTTGCATCCATGTCTCCAAGGATGGTTTCTCCACTACCGCATAGTCTGCATTTAGAACACAAAATTTTCAAGATTAAAGGTTTTGTTTACAACATATTAAATTCAAGAAATCTAGAATTCAATTAACAATGCTTGCTGTTATAGAATTTTTTTAAAGAAATGCATCCTATATTACAACAAAGAACATGATAGTTTCATCGCTTGAACAACAAAGATGATCTTATATATTCTTGACCGTACAGCTTTAAAAAATAAAACCAGAACTCCTTAAAATCACCATCATCTCCCTCTGGTTCCCTAGATCACATTCCACACCATTAGAACCCCATGTAAATATTATACTGCCACCTCAATTTGCAATCAAACAAATCTACAGGAGATCGTGCATGTGGCCTCTTTACTCAGTTATATCTCAATAATTTCATTCAAAAACCTTCATAAGCCCTATTCCAGACACTTTGTGAAAGGAGACCTCTAAACAATATGATCACTCCAATTTGGATTATCCCTTCGACATTACCTTTTACTTTATGAAAGGCCTTTCAAGCTAGGCCGCAACCATTTCAGTTCTATTATACAAATAAAGAACACAACAGTAATTACAGAATAAAAGACATATCAAAGACTGCACATATAGAATTGATATAACTGCAACTTTATTGATATAAGTGGTGTACATCAACTAGGTAGTGTACATAGAGAATCTGATAACATGGGAGCTTCCTTCCCTAACCACCATCATCCCACATGCAGGTAGGTTGACCAAGGGATGTATCAGTTAGACTATAATCATCAAGGTACCAACCACACTAACCAAAAAATAAGTGCACTACACATGCCAACACAAGTAATTATACAAAATCATGTTCGACTATATTTGCATAATACATAACAAAAATAACACCTTAACTGACTACAAAGTCGAATGATAAACTGAGTCATACTTGAGGAATCAAATCTGCATTTTGGAATGGTTGATTTCTTCAAAACCGAAACTGAATTAATCTCATGAAATGGACCAAAATATAAATTTTGACCATGGGAACAACATTAATTTGGAAATTGGGCTTTTATAACATGGAGATGGTGTTGAAAAAATGGTAGCAATAAAACTTAATGAAGCAGGATTACAACTGAAAACACCGAAAATAATTCTAATGAAATGAATAACAGACTCAAAAATTTGGATAAAATAGAACAGAAGAAATAAAGTTGTAATAATTTCAACAAATACTAAAATTAAACTCGAATACAATATCCAGTGGAATAATGCCTCTCCAATCTCCACACCTGTGGACAGTTAACAACAACAAAAACCAAGCACATAAAAGATACTGACTGACCAAAATATAAAAAAAAATTTAAAAAAGAAGCAGCTTTTCACAGGAACATTTTATCTACAGTAGACCCAATGGATGTTTCTAACCTCTCTTTAACAAAACTCATTATTGCGGAATTTATGGATTAACTGCATTAAAATTAAAAAGAAAAAAAGTAAGGAAATACTCATTATCTCAATCATCATGCATACTTGGAAAAAAGTTATAACAATTTTATGGAAGAAAACAAGCAAGCATTGCTGAAAGTTCCGACGCAAATGAACAGTGCTTTAGGAGGTGAGAATGCACAAAAAGGAAATAAAATCGAGATGGAAAACCAAATGGAAAAGATGGGGTGTAAAAGATAAATATAATTGGTGGTGGTTGGAAAGATTAGTTTAATAGACAAGATTACAGCGAAGAGAAACAGAACTCTGAGGAATTTCAAGAGTCCTATCCAACTACAGGTTAAAACAATTTAAAATAGAGAACATAGGAACTAATTATAAAATACAACCAAGCATACAATCTCAGATGTATCTTGGCTTAATATTATCTTAATGAAACTACTGCCCGTGGCAAGCCCATAGCACTTCTACTTTATCGTGGTTAGAATTCAATTTATTGCTAATAGTGGAAAAGTTATGCTGCACTAAAAACGATATAAAGTTCAATTATTTATTCCTTTCTGTATAAAATTCTGATTTGTTTTGGATTCAAGATTCCTGTTCAAAGATAGCTGAAATAATTCTAAAATAGAGCTAGGGAAGCTTTTAAATAATTCAAAAACCAATGGAATTCGAATTCACCAAACCAGTCTTCTCCAAAGAATAGAAGTAACAGGATGGAGTATATGATATGGAGAGTAAGCAAACGAGTACTCTCCAGAGAATCACAGTAACATACTGGACACTGACACAGATTATGCTGAACAAGAATATTATTAGGTTATTCCAGAGAATACGAAGAAATTGGGAATTTACCATCTTTTCTTGTCTCAGAAAGCAAGCCCAAAGCATGTTTTTTGACAATTTCCAGGTATCTTTCTTCTTCTTGTTCAGCAATGTTGAACAACACAACAGACCCATATTGGAAGACTACCATGTAATGGAAATTACTCCAAGACTCTTTGTTTCCTTCGATGCCCTGCTATTTATCATATCATGCGTGAATGCATTTATTATCCATCAAAAATATGGTAAAATAACTTCAAGCCTTTCCACTTTCACAATGAAAAGCATAAACACATCCAGACCAGTGGAGCTTTTAATGGAGATTAAGAGTATCTTATCTGAAATTGCACAATCTGTGATAAGCTGCCATAATTGAGTATAAAGCAATACACAGCAAAAAAACCTTATTGTCATATTGAGAAGTTGCAAGCATAAGAACAAGAAAAATGAAATCAATAGAAATAGCTGCTCAACAATTGCAAAGAAATGGTCAATGATCACAAAAACAAGTTTTCACCAAAACATATTTTATAGCGCTCTTATTCATAAGCAATTTTCATTCCTTTATTCACAGAGTTCGATCACTGTCAACAGTGCCATGGGTCGACACTGAGTTCAGAAAATTTTCATACTGCCGCCCAAAAGTTCCACTCCCACTGGAGTCTTCCCCAACCAAATGACATGTGAATATAAAGAATAAGGCTAGGTGCAAGACCTAGCTGACCATGGCAGAATACATACCTCTCAGACCCGGCATCTAAGTTGAAGATAGGTCTGTCTCGTGCAGTGCAATCCCTCATAAAGCATGTTTCAATAAGCTTCCTAAGGGATAAAAAAGGTCAGTCACCCGCAACATGTTCCTATCATCATCTACATATAAACGATCTTCATGCACTTCCTTTAGCTTGTGGCATTGCCCAGTGCACTAATGAGCTACACTAGACCTCAAAACTTTGGAAGCAAAACAGAGTGCTCTCACCTGCAACACAAGGACAATGAAATAGCAATCTCCCACCAATTTTTCAAAGTCTCACAAAACTATGCTCATGCAATAGATAAAAACATACACATTATATGTATCAGGATCGGCCTAATGGATCATGAAAATCAATGGAAAACATCCACGCATAATTCCAGATCTTACCAAGCATACGCCTGCTATTGACACTCACAAAAGTGCTTCCCTTTCCTGAGTTGAGCATAAGCTTCAAACATCCCAAACTGGAGAAATTGCCCAAGTTGGACACAAATTCTGCATTATTCCTATTCCATCCGTTCTTTAGGTTCCTTTTACATATCAGCGACCACAAAAGGAGTTTTACACCTGTAGACTTCCCTTCTAAAAATTACATTGTTCCATGTCAAGCACTTGTAGAATAGAAATGGATGGTGGGATATTTTCTCCATCCATGCTACCTGAGTATTCAAAGTTACTATCTATCATATTTAGAGATTCAAAAGAGTTGGAAGTTTCTATGCGTGTACCTTGTGGCCTGTGTTGCTTCCTCTCCTTAGCTCCAGTTTCAGTTTGACTTGGCTTCTCTGTGATATGCTGTAAACTATTTCCTGTCAATGGTTCTAGGATAGGCTCGTCCACTTCCATATATTGTTGGCTTAGAGTGGGACATGCTTTTACTAGGTGTCCATGTTGATGACAGATCCAATGGCAGAAAGGTATGTGTTCCTAGTTCAACAGTTGTGACCATTCTAGCTAGCTACAAGAGGATTACATCTGGTAGAGAATTTTCACAGGTCCCAGCAAAGTTCAGCAAAGCTTGTTGCAATGTGACTTCTGATGCAGTGATATAGTTGCCTATGGCACTCCCAGAAATTCTCATGGTCATTTCTCCCCCAAACCCACAGATAATACACAGTCTTACCTCAACTTGGACTATACTAAGCAGTTCTTCCTTTATAAAAGACAGGCGTCCAATATGTCATGAACAAACCTAATTTATTCATGAAACAGGGTTCCCATAGGAAGATAGCATCCTTCTCTACCTTGGAAGAGAAGATTTCCATGAAAGATCCTCTTGGCATCATAAGGATATGTATTGCTCTTGTTGTCTTCCAGTTTGTGTATACCCATTTTCTGAGCGCCTTTTCTTCCACATATCAAATGATGAACCTACAGATTAAGGCTTTTAATTTCAGACACCAGTCTTTGTTCAACATCCTTAATGGGACAATGGATTTGTGGTGGGCTTTCCATTCTCTGGTAATAACCATTGGCATTTTTGGCAGGGAAGTTAGGTTGAACCATTGTTTTCCTGGCATGTTGCTGTAAAAATCTGAGCAGATCATCTCTACTGATCTACGAGTTGTCTTACCACAGCTTTGAATGAGGGTTGGGGTAGCTTGGAGAAGGCCATGGCATCCTCTAAGGGGAGAGACCTGGGATCTGATCAGCTCAGGTCCAACTTGTTCTGGAGGGTGGGTTTTAAGACTCGATTGAATGCGAGGAGAGGGATAGCTGATCTCCAAAACATTAATTTCTTCAACGACGGCTATACCCCTTTGACTCTTAGCATTTTCTAAGTCTATGACAACAAATGAAAACAATCACATCCTTATTGTTGGAAAACACTAACCATTCCTTCCAGCTCATTATTCAAGCGATCTTGTCAAAGGGAATATAATTTACAACCCAATATGACATGCATACCCCTTTTAGTGTTTACCTATTGATAAATTTCAACATTGCTATACATTTTCCTATGAATATGACTACAAAATCATATTCTGAAAATTCTCTACACACATTACCCAAGCTTCAACAACAAACCTATAAACAATTTGTAGCCAATATGACAGCCATTTTCCAGTACTCGATGGAGTGGTTGACATGTGGCATGCATAAACATTGGTTAGTTATTGGGCCAAATGGGTAAATTGTAATAAGTTATACTACTCCCTGTAGTGCCACTCCATTTTAAAAACATAATCCCTCATCAATAAAAAACCAATATGTTAATATGAGGCAGATGGTTGGTATCTATCCAACAATCTAAAACAATGGACAACCCAGAATCTCGTCCAAGATTCTCGAATGTCTTTAAATCTTGATTCAACAAGCCTTCTCATTTGTCAAAACTATTTTCCTCATTCTCATAACTTGGGGATTTGTATCCTTTGGATGTGCAGTGTTCAAATGTTATGTGCCTAGGTCTATGGTATTACAATGTATAAGGGGTTTTGAGTAGTAGCCAACATGTGGCACACAGAATCCTTGGTTAGTTATATTGGGTCAAATGGGCAACTTGTAGATTAAATTATATTCAGTAACTGCTTAATCAAATGTGTAATGAGTGGGTTAAAGGATTACCCTACCCCTAATGTTATTAGATTAGAGGCTATATGTAGAAGCCTTGAGGCACATATCATATCATGCTAATATATAAGTACTGAGATATTGTGAATATCACGAGCATCACACCTACACTCAAGACAAGAAACTTTGTGCTTGGGCGCTATGCATGGGTATGCCCATTCTGCCTAGCTACGGTGACCCATCACGTTTCACTCCACAATGCAGTATAGACCAAACCAGATTGGACACCTAAAGTGGCTTTCTCTAAGTAAACTGGTCCAGAAGGCAGTCGAACTACTATCTAAGCTAGTACAAAGAAAGTAAAGATAATTGATCATGCGAGGAAAATAAAGATTAATTATTGAAAGAAACTATACTTGTCTCTTTATAAATTGGAAATGCAAGGAAACAAACATAGGAAAATTACAGGGTTTGTCTCTCCTAGAGAGATGGTGGTGGCGGGGGCCCTCAAATTGCTCAGCTTCCTCTCATGGAATTGGTCCTTGAGATGCTCGGTGTCCTCTCATGGAATTGGCCCGCATGCATTGCCACTATCAGCAACTTGGAATTCCTAGACTTGGCTAAGAGAGCTAATCTCTAGGGAAAAGAAATTGACCTCGTTGAGCTTTGTGAAAACTCAGAAAAGGAAGTGTAAAGCTTAGTCTTTGAGGACCAAGAGCTTGTTTTGCCTCTTTTGCAGGAGCTACGCTTGCTCGAAACTGACTTGGAGAGGCTTTTCTAGGAACTTACTTGAGCAAAGTTGAGTCTTTCCCATGAAAGACATGCCAGCAGGTGCTTCTATGAATAGAAATCAAAGTGTATCTGAGTGTGTTTCAACTTGGATTAGTGTGTTCAAATGAGGGGGTCCCTTCTTATTTATACTAGTAGACAGTCGGCATAAAGAAGAACTAGGGATTAAAAGGTTTGCACGATAATGAATCAACGGTGCAGAATTGTCTTATACATCAGTTATCTTGATCAACCTGGGCTCAGATGGTGTGGGATCATTGCATGGTTCTATCTAAACCATTAAATGTTACCTAATTGAGTATCTTTTCATTAAAATAATCACCTAGCAATGAAAACTTCACAGCTCTAGTGCAAGGTTCGATTAAGGTTTTGCATGGACTGTCGAACTCAGTTTTGGCACAGTTTTCAAGGAAATCAACGTTTATCCAAAGGGACATCCCTTTGGTCAACATAAAGTTTGGGCATCATTTAATGCAATTCTAAGCTCTCAAATAGGACATTTAGCATCCTAGATAGTCATTTGGAAGCTAAAGGAACTTGACAAACTAAATCAAGCATGATTGACGGAAATGACCATTTTAACTATTTATATGAAAGATATAATTGAGGGAAATGAGCTTCTCAATTGTTCATCCTAAGCAGACAAGTTCTACCTAAGCTCCCTAGACACATTTCGCATAAATTTGGGGATTTTTGCTGACAACAGTGAGAATGGGACATGCATGCGACATCAAAGTAAGACTTTGCTTTCATCGTTAGGCCATTAGAGGTCAACAAGTAACCATGTCTTAGGCATCCTTGCCACAATCAGATGTGACTAAACCTGTACTCAATTGTCATGCCTCAAGGGTACATAACTAGGTATGCATCATGGTCTCAATTCTCCTATTTTGGCTTGGCTTTAGAGGTGGCCAAAAAAAATCCGTGTTATAGTGAAAATAATGAAGTCAGTTCAACTCTCGTATTGGGGAGATGTTGTGGAGTGATTAATTCCTTAAGGAATATCGTACAGTGTAGCCCTACCTAAAGGGTATTCTTCTGGAGTTGTCGAATATTTGAGTACATTCGTACCCTTCACATACCTCTCATGTTGTGCATTGTTAAATTTTGACATATTTAATATTTCTATTATAGAATGATTATTTTCAACCAAATTATTTATTATTTCCTTCAAATAAACAGACCTAAATACATTAAATGCTACACCATTAGAAATGAAAAACTGAACAATTAATGCATCAATATTTGCTTGACTTATAACATCCAAAAGTGGCGAAGACATGAGGTTGAATGGTAAGGTTCAGGTTGAACCCATAATGCAGTTGTGTGTTCAATGGAAAAATTCAGTTTTCCAATTTCACCATATTGCTTAATCAAGGCTGCCTTCTTTGATTTGAGCCCTACAAAGTGATTTTCTGAATCACATATTCGACCTATAAACCTAAACATCAAGCTGGTGAGTCACCTCATTTTTCTTGTATGTCCATAATGGAAACCATTCACACACAACTTTCTTTCCCGTTGTCTTTAGGGCTGGGGAAAAATAAATATGGTGTGCAGTGTAGGTGGATCAAGGTTGATGTGTCAAGCATTTCAATGATAGATGTCCCTAGTTGTTAAGGTACAATGTGTCATGTAATCTACAATTAAGTGTCACTAGGGCACTTAAAAGGGCCACTGATTTTGTAGCATAGAGGTTACTGTAGTCTTTTTATACATGGCGAGTTTAATGCAAATGGGCAAGAGATTTAATGTATACATATTTTTTCCTTTAGTTGTGGAGTTGAAATATGTCATGGAATCTGCAATGAATATTTACTTGGGCTATTTCAGGGTTCATGGATTTTGTAGCATAAAACGATACTGTAGGAGTCTTTTTATGCTTGAGAATGTAGCACAAGGTTTGAGATCTTTGGCGCATATCTTTCTTCTTGCATACCTATTATTTTAGGTTTCTGCTCTGCACACCCTAAGTTACATGATAACAGAGCTGAGAGCAGAAACATGAAATGATAGGTACAAATCAAGAAAGATATGTATTAAATCTCCAGTATAAAAAGAATTTGATGGCTCTTTACATTGCAAAATTAGAGACATTTCAAGTATCCCACATGACACTTCATTGTGCATTACATGACTGATGACACAATTCTACTTAACAACTAAAGACACCAAACACTTGCATGTTTGATACATCACCCCTGATCTTATCTTGACATTTTAAATTTGCAAAGTATCCCACAACAACTATTTTTTTATATTAAGTTAAAAGATTACATACATATATGCCTCAAAAGGACAAAACTTTATGCAACTAGTATCAAGCAAAATAAACAACTAAGTATCAAGTTTTCAAAAGAGACCATGCAGGGTAGTATCAAAATATCAAGTTTCAAAAAACAAAATAAAATTAACAAGTTAACAACTATGCATCAGACATATCAATGTCCATGCCCACATTTGCAAGTCTGGCAGAATCTGGAACAGCAGTCTTGTCTTCAGTCCTCCCAACTCAGAATACAAGACTTAGTCACTAAGATTTTAGGCCCACAAGCAACACAATAGATATTGAGCTTGGAATTCTGCAAACTGCACTTCAAGCTGATTATCAAAGCTGGGCAATGTAATACCTTTGACCAGTGGGCCTATAGTAGAATCTCTTAGAAGTTAGAAGGTAGTGAATGGCCTCCGCTGCTAAGGTAAAAAGAGGGGGCAACAGGGCATCCTTGTCTTATTGACCTTTACAAAAGGAAATACTCCAAAAGGTCACCGTTGACCTCCACTTGAGCTGAAGCATCTCTAAACATAATCACATGACCATTCTAACAAACTTATCCTGAAAACCCAGGGCTTTCATCATAGCTATAAGGAATCTCCACTCAGTTCTATCAGTGCTTTTCAAAATCATTAAAAGCCATGCAAACATTTTGGCCAGTTGATTGAACCCAGTACATGTCTGCCCAGCTAGTAATGAAATTGCTTAGAATATATCTCCAGTTTGAGTTTCAAAGACCAAAGTGGGAAAGAGATTATTAAGCTTGTTAGCAAGAATTTTGGCAAAGATTTTGTAAGAAACATTCAAAAGAGTAATAGGCATCCAATTCTTCGATTGAGTCTTATCTCCATCTTTCGGAAGAATTTTAATCAAAACTCTATTGATATCAGGTCCCACGGTGCCCATTTCAACATCTTCATGAAAGACATTCAGTAATTTAGGAGCAATCCATTCTACATTGATTTTATGGAACTCAGTAGGCAAACCATCAAAACCAGGGACTTTTTCATTCTTCATAGATTTGATCACATACTTAATCTCATCAAGGCATATGCAAGAGTCCAAGGAAGAGACGTGTTCCACTCCTAACTTGCTGGGAATAGAAACCTTGTCACTTATTTATCTACATTTAAGCACCTCATCATCAACACTCTCTGAAGAGAAGAGGAACTGGTAAAACCAAAAAAAAGGCTTCCTAATCTCCACCGAATCAGAAGATACTTTACCTTCAAGCTTCCTAATCTCCACCGAATCAGAAGATACTTTACCTTCAAATTCAATAGATCTAATCTTCCCCTTGCATTGCTTACCTTTGAGGATTTTGAAGATGTATTTAGATCCCATCTCCTTCCTTAAGCCATGTAACCGTGGATCTGATTCTAGCACCTTGAGAAACATAATTTTGAAAATATCTCACCTCACTTTTGACCCTAATTAACCTCTCAAGAAGCTGGTGATCATCAGGTTACCTTCGAAGAGCATTTTCAACTCTTATGAGATATGCTTGAGCTCTTCTGAAAGCCTTCTTATGATAAGATTTTGTCAATACCATAAGCTCTGAGAAACTTGACAACAAAGTCGAGGGAATCCTGCCAATTGTAGATAGCAGAGCTACTTTGGGCAGAGCCCTAAATAATTTTCCACAACAGCTCAATACCATCTCTACAATCTTGATCTTGGAAGTGAGATACATTAAGCTTGTAAAGGCCTTTAAAATTAAAATCTCTAACCAATGGGGCAGAGGCAAAATTAGCTGTGATCTCAATAGGATGATGGTCAGAGAGGATATTAGGCAAAACAAAAACAGGTTTGCCTTCAAGAGGAGATTGTGCCAGGAAATACTCCTTATTTACTAGGAATTTATCAACCTAGAATAGATTCTTTCCCTCCCTCTTTTATTATTACACCATGTGTACCAGATACTCTTACTATCCTGCTTGGTCCTCCAAAGGGGATTAATGATGCCTAAATACCTCGTCATCTTACACCAGAAAAATAGCTCGTCTCCTTTCCACTGGAAAGAAGAACCACCAAGTTTATCTTGATTGCCTTCAATCATGTTAAAGTTCCCTCCAAAATTCCAAGCCACTTTTTTAAGTGAAAAGGCATACCAATCCCAAAGAGTTGAACACTCCTTGTAATTATTTGAGCCATACACAAAGGCAAGACCAAAAACATTATTCTTCTTGAGAGTAATCCAAACAAGTCTATTGCAAGGTGAGACTCCAAACTCAACCACACAATCAGCCTATGAGGGCTCCAGGAGTATAACCCCACCTCCTTTTTCCTTTAGAATAGCCACTAGAAACAAAAAAGTCTCTTTCCAAATAAGCTTAATAACCCAGTCAAGCTTAAAGTTAAAACCAATGAACTTTACTAGCAAAAAAAAAAATCAATGTTATCCATAGACTTTCTAAACATATGCACAATGACTTTCCTATCTGGCGTTTCAATCCCTCTAACATTCCAACTATAAATAATCGTGAAAAATAGGAGAAAGTGAAGAAAAATCCGGGGGGGTGGGAGGGGGGAATTATATAGTCTATTAACAAAGTCATGAATCTTCATATCTTTACCTTTCTTGGGTCCCTTGTTATCCAGAGTAGGACAACCAGGTCTTTTCTTACGAGGATGTATCCAACCCTCATCACTAGTTTGAGAATTTAAAGTGTTCCCATTACAACGCATAGGGAAAGTTTCCTTAGGGCCAGGAGGAACAATAACACTTGCCCCATTTTTTTGTCTTTTATCAGCAGAAATAATGGAGTCCATCGGATTAGAGTGGGCATTTAGAAACACATCCTCACACTCAGGAGGCAAGACGGGCCAACTAAATGTTCCTCCCTATTCGGTCTATCCATTTGTTTTCAATAGACAGAATCCTCTCTTCAATTTGAGGTAAAACATCAAATGTAGCTATGGCTTGGTGAAACTGTGAGGCCTGTTGCAGGCAGCTATCTTTCAAAGCCATATTGTCAGAATAAACCATTTCAACGTATTTTTCACTACTAACAATCACTTTAGAAACAGGAGCAGAAGCACTATCTCGAACAATCACACCCTCGGCCCCCGTTTGTCTGAATTTTCAGTCATATTATTACCACCTTGGGGAAACGATTCCTCTCCTGTCTTATTAAAAATAGGAGGGGCTTTAAAGTTTGGAGCTTTAAAATTAGGGCAATCTTTCCTCAGGTGGTGGTTTTTTTTGCAAACAAA
This sequence comes from Torreya grandis, assembly GCA_037957365.1. Classification (NCBI taxonomy): domain Eukaryota; kingdom Viridiplantae; phylum Streptophyta; class Pinopsida; order Cupressales; family Taxaceae; genus Torreya; species Torreya grandis. The sequence goes on from JARHVA010001229.1 coordinate 740,266, forward strand.
ACATGCATCAAACCCCCATAAACCTGAATTGTTGCACGAAATCACCTTATAGTTGACTTTAAAGAAGATAACATCTAGGAAAAGCTCCACATGGTTCACAAAGATTAAAAACCTGATATTTCATGTGGGGGACAGTGATTCTTGCATTCTCAACCTTTAAAGTTGTTCCCAAAGGTTAAGGGATTGGGAGATGACAGAATAACGATTGTTTGGGAGGAGTGGGGTGCGAAGGGGCAGTAGAAATCACACACTTCAATCCATCTAGGCTCAACATCACATTTAACTTGAGAAAAAATCATGTTCCCATTTCAAGGCATTGAAGAGATATTTCCCAACACTCTGGAAATTCCTCTCAACAACACATTCGTATGGGGGAGGATGATTCTTGGATTCTCAACCCTAAGAATTGTTCCCAAAGGTTGAGGGCTTGGGAGATGGTAGAGAAAAATTGTGGGGGAAATCACACACTTCAATCTATCTAGGCTCAACAACAAGTTTAACTTCAAAGACATCATGTTCCCATTTAGAGCTATGAAGAGAGATTTTCCAACACTACAGAAAACCCTCTCAACAACACGCCTAGCCATATTAAGGTTTCTTATAAACATCAAAACAATCATTTTATTACCATTATGTTGAAAGTTGCCTCAAACCAAATGGAGAAACAATAGAGAAGCGCGGAAGTCTCGGGCAAGGAAGGAAAATTTGAATTTGGAGATGAGCTGGAAAACCAGAGCGACAGAATAGAGAAACCAGAGTGACAGATTGGAGGATCTGGGGAAACATATGGAGCATTTGCAGCAGAGATTAGCATTTCTTGGAACTCAGAGCAACAGAATGGTGGATTCAGGGCGAACGTTGGAGAACACAAAACAAAAAACGGGGCTTCTAAAGCTGATGACTCTCAGACCTTAGGACAAAGTAAAGGAGATCTTAAGGCTACGAATGGTGACCTCAAGTCAACGAACAGAGCTTCTGCCATTTTATCAAATGGAGCTTTTGATGCAGAGGTTGGCCAATCCAGGCCCATTCTCCAACATATTGTCCATGAAGAGTTATCAGAAAATAGGGCAGATCCATTAACATCTAGGCTTGAGGGTGAACCAGTTGCTTGGAAGGTTGATGTTGCAGCTGTCAAGAGTAGGACCAATGCAACTGCAACAGCCACAATCACAACTAAAGATGATGATTTTGAACTTGATATGGATGATTGAGAACCGTACAATCATCTGTAAAGTCAAAGGAAGAAGACCTAACATGGAGGTAAGAAATGAAGTCAAAAAGATTTGGTCTGATAATTGCCAAATTATTTTCTTGCCTAAGAATTTCTTTACAGTAACTTTTTCTTGCTCAAAAGTTAGAAACTATGTTTTGGAATATAGACATAGTCAGTTCATAGGTCAAAGGGGTATATTCATCAAACCATGTACAATAGGTTTTAACCCACATAATGAAAACACAAACATCATCCCTATGTGGGTCAATCTTTATGCTCTCCCTATTGAAGAATGGGAGAAAGAATTTTCACAAAAATGGGAGATGCCATTGGTCAATACCTATACATGGATGAGCAAACAAAGGAGAATCTAAAACATAAAGACAACATGAGTAAAGCCATAATAGCAGTCTTGATGAATGTTACAATCCCAGGTCCACAAAGTTTAACCCTTCAATCAAGCGAGGGCATTTGGACTCAATCGATAGACTATGAGAATATCAAAAAATGTTGCTATAGATGTCAACGAACAAGTCACTTGAAAAGGAATTGCCCAAGTCACTGCATCAACAAAGAGCCAACAAACATGGAGTATATTCCTATTAATCTTGTTGAAGAACTATTGTCAACCTGAAGTTGCACCCTGAAACGAAGACGTGCTGAAATGGCTAATCCTCTATCCAATTGAAACAATGGGATCTTCTCACGAGGGTGGGTGCCTCAATGGTGAGAAGAACCTCCAGAGAAGGTTGGTACCTGTAAGATGTATCAATGAGGATCTCTACTCTACGTTGCGAACTACCATGGAAAAGGGAGAAAGAAACTTGAAGGGAAAATCCTACGTAATGACAGTGATACCCCAGAATGTTGATCCACTCTACTTGGAACCTTAAACACCGACTCAAACAAGGGAAAAAGAAGACCTTTGATTTCAATTTATCACTATGCATAAGTATTTCATGAGAAAGTTCGATCCAATGACAAAAAGGTGAAAAAAACGATGGAGAGAGATCTGATACAAGACACTTTGCAGCCACCTAACATCCATTTACAGCTTCAGCAAAAGACATAAAACACTGAACATGACCTGCATAACATGATGAGCTAGCAACTAGGTACGAATCAAAATTTGAGAAGGGAGAGAAATCTACCACTTATGCAAATTGTTGAATGAATGTACACTATGCCAGCACTTGAAATTTGAAAGTACAGTCCTATTGATTAAAGAAATTACACAAATCACCAATAGCAGAGTTTGGTCTTACCAAGGGAGGGATCCATTTTACAATGCTAAAATGCCATTAATATAGAAAATTACAAAAAGCCAAAAAATTGGCGTTGAAAATAGGAGAGAAAGTTAACTCTTCATTAGCCCAAGTCCAAAATGCGTTGCATGAGTCTTCCAAATTTGTCTTTCCTTGGCTTATACCTAGCTGTCTTGCATGATCAATCCTTGACATTGAAAAAAAAGAAGACAAGCTTTGGATGCATGACATCTACGAATAGATGTCTTGACTTAAAAACCAGTCAACTCCAAAACAAGAATAGTCAAATCCACTCGAACTGCTAGAATGTTTGAAAGTCTCCCCTTTGCATAAAATCAATGCAAATGCCAAATTAAGAATTACATTTGAACTGCCGGAACGTTTCAAGCTTTGAGACAAACGAAAGTACGTGCATGGAATTTCTTTTGTTTGAAATGTTCAATGCTTTGCCCATTCATCATGCAAGACAACTCTATTTTCAAAACTGAAGCATGCTTGCTTTCTTAAACGTGTTTCCTTCGTTGGAGTCACTCACGTTACTCTGTGCATGATCTTTGTTTATCCTGCCTGTCTTTATTCTACGTTTGTTTTATTGGTTGTCCATGCTTATGTCCATGTTCAGTTTTGCTTCAGTGTTTGCTCATGCCTCTATTTTTCCGTTTGTCTTACTTCTTATTCAGTTCTGGCCCAGTCCTGTTTGTGTTTTCTCTGACTTTTCCAGTGTTTGCTTTAATTTGAGATTCAGGCTTTATTTTAATTTTCATCCTTCGGGCAAATTGTCCAAAGGACTCTCTGTCTCTTCTCTTTCCCGGGCTTGGCATTTCCTTTTCTCTTTTTTGGCCTTAGCTTATGCCCTTGTCTTTTCTATCAGGCTTTTTGTCCTCTCAAATTCATTCGGACTTTTTGTCCGAAGTCTGAAGGAATTTATTTCCTTGCCAATTTTCCCGAATTTATTCTTTTAGGCTCTTATGTCTTGCCCTTTGGTTTTCTTCAAACTTTTGTTGACTTCATATTCCTGCGGATTTCCTGTTTGACAATTATTCTAAAGGATTTCTTTAAATTTTCTCAATTTTCTTCTTTGCCTTTTTTTTTATTTCTATTGGACTTTTTTCTCGAGTATATCCTCCGTCAGACATTTTCCTTGAATTCCTTCGGACTTTTTGTCCGAAGCAATTCCTTTAGACAAAAAAGTCTGAAGGAAATTCTTTTCCGTTTGAAGTGTCCTTTGCTTTTATGAAGGTGCCCTCCGCAAAGGCTTCTACTTCCCAAAATTGCCCTTCGAGCTTTCTGAAACTGTCCTTCAGAACTTTTGTCTTGACTTAAAACCATAAAGTGAACCAACACGAAGGGTTACATACCCTTCGGGACTTTTGAATTGAACCTTCCCGAAGGACAGGTGCCCTTCCAATCTTCTCAACTGTGCTTTTCCTTTTTTTCTTTCGGAAAAAAATTCCGAAAAAAATAAGCTTTGAATGACTGCCACTTATCATTGTTTTTGGACTTTTACACAGTCCTTTGAGAGCTCTTTCTCTTGGACAAAATGTCCGAAGAAATAGTCCACCTCTTATAGCCCGAAAAAATCCTTGGGAAGACAATAAATAAACTTACAGCCTGTATGTCTTGGCTGTATTTGCACATTTGGCTGTAATCAAAAAAGCTCCTTGGAAACTTCTTAATGACTAAAATTCACCTGGCTGTAGATGGCCACTTGGGTGGCTGTAAATGCTCATTTAAGGACCCCAAAACTGATTCACAAGACAAACTTGGCACCATAGCAAAGTTCCAAATAGTAGGGGTGACAATTTGCCCTGTGCGGGCAAAATTGTCAACAAGAACTAGTACATAAGAAGGAAGAAAGGTTACCAGTTTGCCGGTTGGATCAGCAGAAGACCCCTCTTTCTACAGAGGGTAAACTAAAGAGCCCTCCTAAGAAGGTAGCAGTTAGTAACCAGCGGCAATCACTTTCGGCAGATTATGTAAAGCTTGAAAACAACATAAGTTTGGCAAAAGAACCAGAAAATCTTGAAACTCCAAGATACCATCTTCGGATCTTGAATTGGATTTTTTCTAAATCTTGTGTCTCTCAAAGAAGACTTCTTTCACAACAAGAAAAGCAAACATGAGAAACATAAAGTGTAATTTTTTGTCCTTTTCCTGTTGCTGTTGTGTTGCTGATTGTTTCTTTTCAAAAAGTGTGTCCTGTTGTTTTGTTAGCCCTAGGTTATGTAAGTTTTGTGTTTTGAGCTTTATTGTTATATCTTATTGGCTATGTAAAACGTTATGGTGCCCCTTTCAAAACCCTTTTTTTACCCTTATCAAAAAAAAAGTTACCTCAATAAACCCTAATTTCTTCCCCCACATATTCCTAACCCAATCATCAAAAAAACTCCTAGATGACATGTTATTGTCATTGTAGCAACAAAAAATGCCCACATTTGTGAGTCATAATTCTTCGCTAGAAATCACCTTCAGCATGGAGTCACTGAGAGAAAGGAAAGAATGACCTACTTCCTTCTCCTCCTACCTCTGCATCCTCAAATGACCAGCCGCCTTGTGCAATCTAAAATTCTGCCTCTGAATTTTGTAACAGATCTGCTTTCTTTGTCACATCTCTGAAGGATTATCTTTCTGCTCCATTCATGTTACTAGACTGTGCAACCACCTTCTCAGCTTCTTTCTTTGCACCATGAAGATGGGGGTTCAGCTCTCTTTCTTCTAACAAACCAGAATTATTTTCCCCATGGTTATTTGATTTATCCCCTTTGTCTCTCGAATCCTCTCCCATGCTTCACACGGATGGCTTTATACAAGGCCTACTCTTAACGTTTTCAAAAACTTTATTTTTAAAAATTATAAAAAGAATAAAAGCCTCGCCCAAGGAAGCAGAAAGAATAACCACTAAAATGGAAAAAAGTAAAGACACAGAAAACGAGACACTCAACTAGCAGGAAATCAATAAAAAAGACCAGCATGGTCCACAAGAGTAAGCTCCAAGGTACAAGGACAACAAGAATCCTACATGCAGCCTAACGAAGAAGCTTAGAACAACACCAATGGAGGACGACTTTGTCCCCCCTCTTCCAGGGTATAGCTCCAAATTGTGATCCCGAAATAACTATTTACAAGAATGTAATTTATCATTATCCAAAGACGATGTAGGGTGGCAAGGGTAAGAATAGATGCTTAATGGTTTGCAAGAAACTGATGACTGGCATCTATAGGTTGCTAGTGGGTAAAACCCCAATTCATTGGCATTGGCTTGTACATAATCTGTTGAACGTCATATAAATAAAAATTAAGATCACAGTGGCATGCTTACTTTATGCTTTATAAGTTTGTAACACATTATATGTCAAAATATGCATTTGCTTTTGTTTTTGCGTACAATTTTTATAACTATGGAGAGACCAAAAGTCCAAGTTTAAAAACAATACAATTAGTCTATGGAACTCAGCATTTTGTCTCTTTTCACCACCTATTCAGCACAGTTTGAAGTCCTAGTAATAGAGAAAGTCTTATGCTGGATATGGTCTGCATCAAGTCTGTCTAATGAAAAATAAACACCTATAGGCAGAATAGAAGGTAATAAATCTGATCAAAGTAACAATTTTCTGAAGGGATTTGCCAATGGACTTTTAAGGCTTTTGTTAAGCACAAAATATACTGAGCGGAGGGGGGGCTGAATCAGTATATTATATATCTTATTTCTTAATCAAATTCATTTTCTTTAACCACTTAACCACACATTCAAAATATGAAATAAAACTGAAACAATAATATGCACCACACGAGAGAGAGAGAGAGAGAGAGACCAGATTTTTACGTGGAAACCCAAAGTGGGGAAAACCACGGAGAACAATCTCAAGTATATAAATGAGCACCAACTCAAATTATAAAATTTGCAAACACCAACTTGCAAGAGCACCAACCCCTCTTGTGTATAAAACACAACTATCTCTCAATGTTGCTTACTCAACAAATGATAGAACTCTACAATATCTCTTGTTTTTCTCTCTTCGAAAACAAATACAAACCATGCACTCTCTTACATAGTACAAATGGCTTCTCAAGCCTTTATTTATAGCTTTCCAAATGACATTTAGCATTCACCCTTTATAACGCTTCAATCCTCATGGAAAATGGTGCCAAACTTGCATGACCCTTCGCATCCTTGTATTTGAAAAGTCATATGGTGACCTTTCATAAGCAAATGCGTCCTTTCCTCTTTTATCTTTTTCTTGGTGACTTTTCGTATTCCTCAAAGTGTCCCTTCATGAAAAAATGCGCCATACCCTCTTTTGTCTTCACATGGTGACTCTTGGAATTCCTCAAGATGACTCTTCATGAGAAAATGCGTCCCATTCCTCTTTTGTCTTTTACCCCGTGACTCTTTGACTTCTCCATGGGCCCTCTTTTGACTTATATGCAACCAAAAATATATTCATTAATATTAAATAAATATTAACACACATTAGCTAATATATGAATATTAAAAACACCATTAAATGCAATGGGACCTTTATCACCAATAATGTTAGACCTTTGACATCAATGACAACATTTCCAACAACTTTCTCTATTTCCACATATTGCCACATATCACCTCTGTTTCCTCCGGCTTCAGTATAGAGTCAACTTTAAAAAGTTCATTCCCTTGTAATCCAACACTCCATAAACAAATGTGCTAAAGAACTAACATATATTAAGTAATTAAGGCTTTCATGGTCCATGACATTAGAAAATAGGTTTTGGAGAAAACCGTGTGAAAAATGTGATCCGAAACATTGATCAGCAAATATTTCACACAGTTCTCTCCAAAAGCTACTTTCTAACTACCATATAGTAAATCAATGGGAGCACTCATTTAATGTTTAAGAACCTCATTTGGGTCATCTCCTATTTATAAGAAAAATGTTAGAAAGATCAGCTGAACAGACATATTGAAATTGCATGCTAGAACTACAGACCTAATTTTCAATAGACCACAGTTGATTTGAGACATAATTTTTCAAAAATGTGACCCTATGGAAATAATTTCAAAAATCTAATTATGGAACTAGTTTCCCATATGGGATATTTTCTGGTTTACATTTCACAAATTTAAATTTAAATTTGGCCAAATTTGACTAAAATAATCATTGAATTTTCTAGAACAAATTTATGGTATTTCAAATGGCGTTCCCCCAATTATGTAGTTGCTAAGAAGGTTGATAGAGAGGACAAATGGCATCTACCTTGTAGGATACGATAGCAACTCAACAATGATGGAAGTCTTCAAAGGCAACCCCGGGATTGCAGACGCTGGGGGTATGGTCAAGGAATAGTTGGGGAGATCCGGCATTTTGGTTTGTGGAAGGATTGGGTGTGCAGTTCAATAATGTGGCACAGACTATTGGAATTACTAATTAGAAAGGGCCTTGGTTAGCAAAGACAGGAGATCAACTCTGTTTTAGTTGAGACCCACATGAATATTCTTGCAACGTACCTTCAGGACGGAAGAAACCAGGACCCAGAAAAATGGAGGTTCCAAATTTTAGTTTCTGACTCTGCTAGCTCTTGATAGGGTTCAGAGGGATTGAGGTGTCTCACACACCTAGAGAGCACAATAAAGTGGTCAGGAATTGTTGGGGAGACCATGTTTTGGTATGTGGAAGGATTGGGTGTGTGGTTCAATAATGTGGCACAGGCTGTTGGAAATAGAAAGGGCCTTTGGTTGGCAAAGACAAGAGTTCGACTCTGTTTCAGTTTAGACCCACATGAAGATTCCTGCAACCCACCTTCACTACAAAAGAAATCAGGATCCGGCAAATTGGAGATTCCGAATTATAGTTTCTAGCATCTGCTAGCTCTTGATAGGGTTTAGAGAGACTGAGGTGTCTCACATAACAAGAGAGCACAACAAAGTGGTCAGGAATAGTTGGGGAGAACCTGTGTTTTGGTATGTGGAAGGAATCGGTGTGCAGTTCAATAATGTGGCATGGGCTGTTGAAACTAGAAAAGACCTTTGGTTGGCAAAGATGAAAGAGATGAACTCTATTTTAGTAGAGACCCACGTGAAGATTCTTGCAACCTATCTTCAAGAAGGAAGAAAACAGGACCCAGCGAATTGGAGATACCGAAATTGAGTTTCTAAAATCTGCTAGCTCTTGATAGCGTTTAGAGAGATTGAAGTGTCTAAAGAGCACAATAAATTGGTAGATATTCGTGCTAATTTATCGACAACCCTATCTCCTAATTATGATTGCCCCCATAGTAATGAGAATGGTCATGCCCAGATTGTGGCCCATGATAGACACTGACAAAAGACTTGATGAAGGACATGCTTGAAGCAAAAGAGATTGGGAAGGAGGTCACCATGGTATCCTGAAGGAGGGTGCTAACCATTGTAGGAAAAGAAATAGGTGCTTTCCCTAGCCACAGTAAGTCCCCTTGGGGATGGGATTACCCTTTAAATTCTTTCCCACAAAGTTTAGCTCAGTATCTTTTATATATTTTTTGTTCTTGGCAATAGAGTTTAGAAGTGTGAGGGGATTCAAACACCATTATAGAGTGTACTCTTTTCTAAAGATGAGAGAATTACAAGTGAAGAGCCCAAAAAATTTATCTTTTAGTTATGCTGGTTTGTTTTTTAAGGGGATGGGAGTGATAATGAGGGAGATCTGTTTGCATCAGCATGCATGCTTGAAAGAATAGCTGAATGATTAGGATGTGTGGGAAATTAAAGGAAAACCTTTACTTATTACACACTTTCGTCCCCAAATTGCCTTCAGCTACATTTTTTGTATTGTGATTTCCTTTTATACTGGGGGAAATTCTGAGTGCTAGCATGACCAGTCACCTGCATACCAAGTGAACATGGGAAGGAGAGAAAGACTGGTGATTATCTTGTTGAGAATTGGGAGGGAGAACAGAAAATAAAATTTGATAAAGATCAATTGGAGTTAAAATATGTGGAGCCATCCACAGCCTGCTGCTCTAGCTAGTGACTTCTCGGACAACATGATGGAATGGATCCACCTGGAGGATGACAACACTGCGAGCGGAAGAAAGAGTATTTTTTAGGTGGTAGCCACTGTCAATGCAATAGCCAAACGCTGTTGTGGGGACCAACCACTTTTGGGGGGGGGGCAAAATTGATATCTATCACTCTCTGACTAAGGATGCATGGAAGAATGCAAAGAAGTATCTGAAACTCTGGAGCTCTGGAACTTCAAAAGGAATCAGTACCAAGCCAGAGGAGGCAAAGGACTCCATTACTCATGCAGTCAAAAAGGAGAATTGAAGAAGCAGCTCTGCTCCTGCTCTCTGCCCAAGAGAGTTGAGCTCCTTGGGAAAAAGGAAAGCATAATGATCCCCCTGATATCCCTATTGTTTCTGTTCCAATGAGGGATATGGGTAGACCTGTGAATGTGGGGTTGATAAAACGGATGATAGGAATCATAGGATTAAGGAAAATGATCTGGATTTCAATATAATAATGAAGAAACTTATAATCCTCGAAGCAAACAATGCTTAACTTGTCAGGGCTTGGGCAGAAGCTAAGGCCAAACCGAATCTGATTTGCAAAAGTTAAAAGCTTCATGAGAACCAAGAATGAGAGGATTCGTGGTTTGAGAGCCAGTTTGATGGGTGTTGAGAGAACTGGGGATGAGTTGAGGGCTCTGCTGCCACTACAGGAGGCTGTCTACTTGGGTGCATCAAGCTATCCCTAATGCATTTAAAGCCCTACGCTTAATGAAGGACCCCATGCAGTGGATCAACCACCTGTCAATCATTAATGGGGTTGGAGGAAGCAAATTGCCAGCCCCTTGCTGTCACTGATGATTTTTTGAGCTGGAATTTGTGGAGCAATTTGGGAATTTGGTTTATAGCTGGTCTTGGTCCCCTTGCGTTCTAAAGTACTGCCTGGGAAAATTTCAATGATGGTACTTGTTGCCACATGGAAATGTTGTAGAAACTGTTACGAGATTCTTCCTTAAAAATTCTGCATATAAAATTCTAGCTTAGATTTTAAGAAATAAAGGAGTTGAGGAATTTCTAATAGAGTTTCAGAGCATTTAGATTTTAAGAAAACAATTTATACTCAAGCTAATTTTAAAGGCCCTTTGGCTTTTACAGATGGACATGTTTACAGTTCTGAATGCTTAAAGTTTTTAACCTTCTGGAAAACTGCTAGATCCAGAATGAGACTTATTTGCTGGTCTTTGAAATTTTGAAATTAATAGTGTTCTTTTATCATTTTATTTTTTGCAGAAAAAATTCAAATAACGTTTACACATAACTCAGGATTTCTCCTATGGATATTTGACACATTTAAGAATCTAGAAACTTAGAAGCAATGCAATATGTTCGAACATTTGTTTTCCAACAAAACAAGAAGGCAAAAAGTTGAGGTATACTTTTGTTATCAACATATTGGTAGAAGAATGTTGAGATAAAGCATCGGTGTATTTAAGTATCACATAATTTGCAGTTCGCGAAGCCGGGGGCACAATGTCAAGAACATGTTCAAGCTGCAAGCTCCTCAAATCGACACTGCAAGACCTCCCGATGCAAGTGAAAATGTCAGTGCATACATTCAAAAATATATAACAAAATACTTGAACATCTTAATAAAATAAAATTAGTAGCACGATGAAAAAATAGTTTTTAATTAATCATAATTACTGTGCATGCATTCAAAACATACTAAATGTCAATAAAATTTTATTCTTATACAGAATAGGATGGCGAGTGAACAGCCTTTTGAACGAGGAGAATGTTGAGACAACAAGAGTGTGCAAGCATATTGTCAAACCAACAAAATATAGAGCAAGTAACAAGAGTGGAAATTTAGGAAAGCAAGATGTCAAATGCACAACAGAAGAAACATTTCTAGGGAATTGGGTAATCCATGCATAGCTTCCATGCAGGCCTGCACACTCCTCACATGGACTTTGAATCACCCGCGTGCACAGCGTCTCTTGGCTGGCACACAAGCTTATGTACTTCTTCAAGTTACCGCACTGGGTTGCTCCTTGCAGCACAAAAGTCTAATGTCGCGCACCTTCTTCTAGTCTCCGTGCACAGCAGTCTTCATTTCGGCACATGCACACCATCAGACTTGTCATGTGATATCTTTGTGCACTACCACAGCACTGCACATCCAACCATGCAAGCCACTCACATGCACATACCCAACATCCACGTGCCAAGTTCCCCCTACCATACGGTATGCCACTAGAATCCTCTAGGTCTTCCCATGTCAAGGAATTTGTCAGTAAAGGGGCACAGTTAGAAGTCCAATCATGCACCAGCAATAAGTCCAACTGTCACTCGGCCAAAAGATGAATCGCCATCCTTCTGTTACCATCATCAACTGTAACCATTTCTTATAATGATCATATATATATTGTAACCCTCTGTCCCAAAAGAACATAGGGACAAGAGAACACACACAGACCAGAAAGGAGTTTGTTAGCATGCTTTTGGTATCTAGCATTCAAACACATCTATAGCTTTGCATTCTTTCATTCAATTCAGTCTAGACAAATCAACAAGAAGAACTAGCTTTCCTAGTCTTACTCAATCTTGTACACATGTACTTTTCCCTATTCTGCATATTGAATAGAAGTTGCATTTATGCACATCAAACTTCCACACAAGATTGTGTGATTGGTTTTTTGTTTGTTTAAATTATCTTCCACGCACTCTTGCAATGTGTAGCTTGCTACCCAGCACAATTTTGTTCATCGCATCAAGTCCTAGGCCCCATGGTGCGAATCATTGATATCAAAGCAAGAGCTCTCATATGCCTATAAATACGCAAGCGCAACGCAAAAGAGAAGGATTACCGTTCGGATCTATTTCAAAGCATTCGGAAGAATGTCGTAGCAAGAGAAAGATAGCTAATGCCTAGAGAAACACTGAGGTATCCCCAACCATCCACAAAATTACACGGGACATCATCAAGGAATAGCGCACCAATCTCTTTGGCCAATTTCGTGAACTCATGATACAACTTGGGCCAAAAGCAACTCCTTCCACATGTTTTATGCATATGTTATTTCCGTAACAAACCTCTTTCAAAGTGCAAGTCAATTTTAACATCCCAATGTTTTAAGGCAAAATCAACACCACAACATTGGATTCCTGGATTTGACAACTTGAGGCATATATTTCAATCAATCGATTCACCGATTCTGAGAAGATCACCTTCACAGTGTTGAAGTTGTCCATTCTAGTGTCTCACTGGTGGGAAACTCTCAGCGTACAACGTGCACGTGACTATGTACCAATTGAGTCTTGTAAGATTTTTGTTGGCGTGCTAAAGGATGAGTACTACCCCCCCAAACACTGTGAGGATGAATACATCAAGTTCCAACAATTGTGCCAACGAAAAGAGCAAACGGTGGAAGGATACACCAATGAATTCAATGACTACACAATGCAATTGTGTGAGGATATGACAAAGCAATGTAAGGTGTCGAAGTACATCAACAGACTCTCATCTTACATTCGCACAAAGATGGAATTCTTGACTTACGACACATGGGTGCAAGCATACCACAATTCCGCCAAGATAGAAGCCAAGGCAAAGATCAAGGAGAAGTTCTCTTCTCCATACGATGCCGAACGCAAGACTCAACCCATGCAAAATTCACCATCTACCCATGTCGCGCATCAGCAAAACATGTCGAGCAAGGGTGAGCAGCCAACAAAGGCTACGCAACAACAGAAGACAACAAATTCTTTTGTGCTAGACAAAGGCAATAAGAACCAAAGTGACAAATGGCGCCATCAACATCACACAAGCTCACAAAACGTTTTTAATGCCACACGTAGCAATCCTTGCTTGCGCAATTTACTTCAGGGCCTACGCGAACATATGACATCGATCTAGACACCACTTGTATGACCACCAATGTCACTACATTGACATCTTTGAATAATGGGAGTGTCTCTTCCAAACCAAGTTCTAGATGAAGGATCAACCTCTGCATGTCATCATTGGCAATGGAAGCCAATAGAACATCATTGCACAAGGTACAACCCAATGCCTTGGCCTTACCACTGTCACATCCAAACCATACTCTTTGGGTTGGTTACACAAGGGAAGGATAAATAGGTCCAATAATAATGCACTCTCAAGTACAAAGTCAAGACCATGGAGGACAATGTCACTGTGACCTAAATCACCACACTTGAATTCGTGTTCGAATTTGTTAAGGATAAAATTTGGAAAAAAATTTGTTGCTAAAAAACTGAGATAAAATTCACGATCAAATTCGACTAAAAGAAATATATTTGTTTTTAAATTAAATATTCAAAAACCAGCCCACAATTCTAAAAAATTCACATTTCATCTAAGTAAACATGTCAAAATAACTTTTAAACAACTATCATAAATTGATTGAAATAGAAAACCTTGAAAAACTTGTCGAATAAAAATATTTAAAATATTTTCAAAAAGTCTTAGATCAAATTCTTAAACTTCTCTATAGGCTACGGCCTATTTGTTATACCAAAATGCTCTAGATCATCAAGAGCGCTTGGCTCGATGTCATCATCGCTAGCATCATCATTACCAACATAATTAGTTTCACTTTCACCCTCAAGTTCAACACAAGCAAAATCAAGATCATCTTCATCAAAAGAGTTTTCTAGAAAATGTTGAAGCTTCTTCTTAGAAGTACATGCATTTTTTGTCAATTTTCTCATGGTCAATCGCAAATTGTTGTGAACATAAACAAGATCCCCTAGCATTCTTTATAACAACTTATTCCTTTTCTTTGATTGAACATGGTCAAAGTTGCTCCAGTTTCTCTCACAATTTGATGCACTTACTCCTTGACTCAAGACTCAAATTACAAAATATTGTAGTTCAACAGTATTTGCTCCATAGAACTGCTCCATAAAATCGTCAGCATTCATCTCCATCCATGTCCTCCCTATCATCTATAGCTGATTGGATTCCAAATAACTCATCTCCTCTCTTTTATGCCATGAGTTGCTCTTTTGTTTTATTTGCAATATCTCAATCAAGGACAAAATTTTCAATCATTGCATAAATCCCTCCCATGACTTCACGATCACTTTCTCTTTCCATGTGATATAGTGTCGGCTTTAAATAACATGTTGCATGCAAATGGGTACGCATCATCCTCCATCTTCCATCACAAATATCCCATATTTCATTGTATTCTACTTCCACAATATTGAAAGCATTTTGGATAGCTTATTTACAATGGTCCATATGCTCATAAACCATGTCAATACAAGGGATGTCAGCATCAACCATGCAAAGCATGCGAACTATGAGTGCACACATTTTTAGAACCTTACTAACATTTTTCTAAAAGTCATGGCTTAGAATGATTTGCTCTACATGCTTACCTTTAGAACTTTTTACAAAAACAAAATCTTCCCACTCTTTGCTACAAACAACAGATCGAGGAGCTCTTTTTTGCTCAACCACTCTTTTCAAAGTGATAAAGAAAGAGGCAAACCTTGTGTAACGTGGCTTCAACAACTCCTTGGATGCATACTTTTTATATATACTCAATGTGAAGCATTGATTTTTTATGAAATTGACAATTGTTCTTCCTCTTTGCATTGTCTAATGTACTCAAAGAAACTTGGCTAAGTCATGGAGTAGTAAATCAATGCAATGCGTTGCACAAGGGCTCCAATAAACATATGGGTATTTTTTTGCTATCAACTTTCCGACCCCCGCAAAATTATTGGCACTGTCAATAACTTGGACCACATTTTCTACACCAACTTCAAAAATTGCTTCATCCAAAATGTTGAAGATATACTCAAAAGTTTTTGTATTTTCCATGGTATCAATTACCTTTATAAATACAAAGTCTTTACGGCAATATACCAACACATTGATTAATGGCCTTTGACGTATATCTGACCAACCATCATTTAGAATGGTGCACATTGTTGACTTCCAAGAGTCTTTAATGTTTGTCAATTTTTTAGTGAACCTATCTTTTGACCTCTTCAAAAGAGTTGTCCTCGAAGCTTCAGAATTTGGAGTTGTGTACACTTTGCCAAATGAAATTGATTATTGAATAGCATTTTTAAAATAAGGACTTCTGGTAACATTAAATGGAATGATAGATTCATAAAAGAAATCAATGCATGCATCATCAACCTACTCCTTTTCTATAGGCTTCCATAAACTATTCAGTGTTGTCCCACTACCTTTTTGCAACATTATTGATCTTGTGGACATGCCAGAGAGTAGGATGTGTGAAGTATTTTAAACCTAGAAAGTTCCTCTTGGATTCGTTGTTTTTTTTTGTGGCCTTTTATGAGTTACTACTAATGAATTATTGTAGTCTTTATCCAATGTGATTTTGTTTTAGGTGTGACATTTAGACATGCTTCAACAACACACCCCTTACCACCTGATATGCCAAAAAAATGGTCCATTACCCTTGTTAATGTGGTTGTAAAAAAGTGCTAACATAAAATGCATGATACGTTATTAGTTCGACTCTCACAATTCATATATTTCCATCATTTTGTTATTGTTTTTGGGGGTGTCATACTGAGCTAGCCTTTAAGAACATGTTTCTACAAAAAAATTGACGAATGAAGATAAATAACAATACAATTTGAAACCTAATTTGCAATGAAGTTTTTATATCCTCTTAAAAAATAATAATAATATAAATTTAAATTGCCACAATATTAAAATAAAAAACATAATTTTTATTCAACTTTTGTAACAAGGAAAAAAAATACATGAAAAATTTAACCACACAATAAAAACTAAGTAGCCGATCCTAATACTGGTACGGATACGAGATTTGAATACGACGATTTTTTTGGGAGGCTTGAATATGTTTTTGATATGGCCGTACAAAAATATATATTAAAATATAGCCATATAAGCAAAATTAACCACATAATATGCATAGAGGAAACAAAATAAGTTATATAACCATCTCCTTGTGTCTTGTGTTTTGTGCTTTATGTTGCATGATAACTTTTCAAAGACTTCCAATCTTGGATGTACAATCCTTCTCTTCACATTGATGTGGTGGTGAATTTGTTGGGCTTTGTCCCCACTGCTCTTCCATGAATGAACCTTTCCCTATTGAAATCTGTTTGGAAATGTTAACCCCTATCAATGACCTGCATAGCTGGAAGTAAGGTGTTAGACCCATCTTATAGCGTGCACATACTTAAGAGCATGCTGAGGGATACCTCTCCATATCAATTGGGCTTTTACTTGGCATCGGTTGATTTGATATTAGGTTATCTATTGTAAAAGTTGATGTGTTGGATTTGAGCTATATTGTTTTGATGCACCTTAGATCTCTATTTTTATGGCCGTAGAATAACAGTGATTTCTGGGGACCGTTTGATAACCTAAATCTTAGAGACCATCTTTGGGCATATATCACTTTGCATTCCTAAAGACTGGTCATAAGCCTATACAAGGAATACAAGCTGATAGGACAAGGTCAGATCAAGAACAAGATCTCTACGAAGGGGTTTGCCAAAGGGAGGATGCATTACCTTTCATAATTCTTGTATGAGTATTTGAACTAGCCGCATACAATTTCCTCAAAAATAGACCCTTAAAGGACCT
Organism: Torreya grandis; assembly: GCA_037957365.1. NCBI lineage: Eukaryota > Viridiplantae > Streptophyta > Pinopsida > Cupressales > Taxaceae > Torreya > Torreya grandis. Next base: position 757,343 of record JARHVA010001229.1, read on the forward strand.
ACGGGTTGTGTTGTATTAAGAAGTTGTTGGCATTAAGATATTCGTTATATCCAATCCTGATATTGGTATGGAAACTAAAAGTTGATTTTAAGGTTGCCCCTATAGTTTATTTTATTTTTAATTGTTTTTGAAGTCCATATTTGACTATTTGTAAAGTGAAATTGAAAAAAAATGTCATTTTGGGCGCATGATACATCTAGGATCCTGCAAGGGACCTACTGATCCTCCTGGATACGACCCAAGATGTATCCAAGAGGATCCGCAAGTTCCCCTGCACGACCCTGGATGTATCCGGGAGGATCTGCAAGTCCCCCGCAAGATCTTGGATGTATCTGGGAGGATCTGCAAGTCCCCCACAAGATCCTGGATGTATCCGGGAGAATCCGCAAGTCCCCTGCAAGATCCTTGAGATAACCTGCAGGGCTCTGGATCCAATATGTTTTGGAGCTGGATCTGATATGTTTCAGATTAGGGTCAGAGGGCTTGCAAAGGAGGATTTGGGTACATAAAATAAAAATATAAAATTATTTAGTTTTTCTTGTTATCATACATTAAAAATATTAAAAATATATATATTAAATATCTAAAATTAAAAAACCTATATAATAAGAAAAGATAATTTAAAAAATAATTATAAAAAATAAACTAAATTTTAATTAAATATCTTAAACCTAAATATCTAAAAGACTGGAACCTAAAACAACGTAAATTATTCATTATTATATAAAATTATTAATTTATAACTTTATATAAATAATAAAACTAAAACCAAATTTAAAAAAAAAACTATTTAAAAAATAAAAGAGTTTGTTAAAGTTTTAAATTACATACCTGTTGTTTGATGCCTTCGTTATCGATTGTGCCTTGGTTTGAAGCTTCTTCGTCAAATGTTGATTGTAGATTCGTTGAAGGCTTGAAGCTTCCACAATGTTGACTTGTGTAATGTCAAAGCACACCCCCGGCAAGCTGGCAGTGGGCACTAGGCACTAGGTAGTGCATGCAAACTAAGTTCTCTCATCAAATGACTAAGACTACATGGCGGCACAGTGCACACAACATAGAAACACAACGTCATGGCAACTTGCAAGCTTCACATTGTCACTCAAAGCATCTGCATCAATAAGCAGTCAACAAGGTATTAACTTAGGGCATCGCAATTCACTGCTTCACAGGGTTGCAAACTAACGGTAGGCCGACGGGATTCATGAATGAAATGAAAAAGAAAAAAGTCTTCAGGTTTGAAATTTAGGTTTTCACCAACCCTAAATTACGAATGTTAATGACTTTAATCACGATTTTTTTAATATGATTTTGGAGTTCATGAATAAATTTGCACAAATTTAATCACGAATTTAAACGAATTTGTTATTGTCGTTTGAATATTGACGAATTTTGAATTTTTTCAATGAAATTTGCCAATTGCAGTTACTTAGCTTGTGATGTCACGCCAACTTGAGGACTATGACATCTTGTTGGGAAGACCATATTTATGACCCTAAAGCTTCAACAATGTTGGCTTGTATAATGTCGAAGTAGGCCACTAGCAAGCTAGTAGTGGGCACTGGGTAGTGCACACAGACTGAGTTCTCTCGTCGAAAAACGAAGACTACACGGCGGCACAGTGCACATAGCACAAAAACACAGTGTTGCGGTGGCTTGGTGGTTTCACACTGTCACTCAGCATCCACATCAATGAGCAGTCAACAATGCATTAGCTTAGGCCATCGTGATTCACTATTTCACAAGGTTGCAGACTGACAGTGTGCCGACCAGGCCGACATGATCATGAATGAAATAAAACGAAAAAATATCTTCAGGTTTGAAGTTTAGGTTTTCACTAGACCTAAATTACGAATGTCACAAATTTAATCACAATTTTTTCGATATATTTGTTTTTGGAATTCACAAATTAAACTATACAAATTTAATCACGAATTTAAACAAATTTGTTATGGTCCTTTGAAATTCGGCGAATTTTGAACTTTTTCAATAAAATTCGCCGAATGCAGTTACTTAGCTTGTGACATCACGCCAACTTGAGGTTTGTGGCATCTTTCTGCAAAAACTATATTTGTATGACCCTAAAGCTACATATAGTGCCAAGTCACATCAATAGATTGTTCATGTCAAAAATTGCTTCTTCAACCTTCTTGAGACAACTCCTACAAACAGAATCATTTTAATCTCTGCTAAACAATGTCGCAAGCTTGTATCACACATGGAGAAGTTAATGCTACTCATGGTCCGCCCCAAAGCACCTACACAAGACATCAAATGCACATTGGCAACACATCATGCCACACATTCACCGCTGCAACAATTCCTCTGTAAGCTATTGCAACAATGGGAAATGTCTTTGAAGAACCAAAGGGTCTACCAACACATTGCACATTAAAGCATCACATCAATTTGGTTCCTAATTCCCCTCTTCCATACTGTCCATTGTACCGTAAGTCCATTTGGAAGAATGATGAAGTATGGCACCAAATCCAAAAACTTATTGATCAAGGCAAGATAGGGCCTAGCTCTTCTCCTTGTGGAAGCCCGATAGTCCTCACACCAAAGAAAGATGGTACTTGGCACTGTGTATCGACTATTGCTAACTGAACAAGTTAACAATGAAGAATCAATACCCAATGTGTGGGGAAGCCCGATAGTCCTCACACCAAAGAAAGATGGTACTTGGCACTGTGCATCAACTATTGCTAACTGAACAAGTTAACAATGAAGAATCAATACCCAACTCCACACATTGACGATCTCTTAGACTAACTTCGAGTTGCACAATACCTCACCAAGATCGACCTAAATTCGGTGTATCATCAAGTGTCAGTCCATCTTGAGGATATTTGGAAGACAACATTCAAAACTAGGGAAGGATTGTACACGCAATCAGTTATGTCTTTCGGCTTGACCAATATGCTAACCATAGTCACAAGGTTCGAAAATCCGGAAAGGTTCGGAAGGGGGAAAAAATGCAGAATCTAGAATTTTTGAAAAGGTTCGGAAAAAATCCGAAAAAATTCGGTTTAAAATATATATATATGCATGTATATGTATAAATGCAAAATATTTAAGTCTACTAAAGAATGAACATTAATTTGACACTTGCAAAATTGAGAAATGCATGAGTTTCAAAATAGAATTACATTAAAAGATAGCAAAATATCCATAGTCCATAGTTTAGAGCCTAAGCTCAAAATTGATATAAAACTTAAAATTTTCAAACATTTGCAACATTAAACCCTGCTTCAAAATCAAAACTAGCACTAGCACTATCAGTAAATCCTCTATCAAGGTCATCAACACTATCAATATTTTCCTCAACTCCTTCAAAGGATGGTTCTCCAAGATGATCGTCATCTTCTTTTGTAAGATTGTGCTCAAGCAATCTTAAATTGTTGTGCACAAACACAAGATCCGAGAGCTTTTTGGCTCCTAGTCGGTTTCTCTTGTTAGTATGGATCAAGTCATGCATGCTCCAATTTCTTTCGCATACAGAAGAACTGGCACACTGGCTGTGGACACGCACGGCAAGTTTTTGTAACTCTGGAGCTGTGTTGCAGGGATACACCCCTCGGCCCAACGCCTCCAGCACGGGGACGTCCCGGAGGCGCCCACCGGCATGCCGGAAACGTCCGACACGCCTTCGAGATGCCTCCGGGAGTACATGAGACGTTTTCGGCGCGTACCCGTGGGATTCCAACAGAAAAATGGCAAATTTTGTTTAAAAAGAAAACCTCAGAAAATCCTTAAAAAGAAAACCCTAAAAACTAAGCAACCCTAAATGTAAATCCAGTCCGAACCCAACCGTATAGAAATAAAATAAACATTTAAGTATAAGAGTTTCTTATACTTTAAGTTATATTTTATTTATATACTTTCAGGGTGTTTGAGAGGGGTTTCGGACTGCTAGGAGCTATAATGCAAATTCTAGGTTTTGGAGGATCCTATCATATTTTAGAGTTAGTCAGATTCTAGGGTTTCAAGGTTTCAAACTTAGCCATATTTCAGGGTTTCAAGATTTCAAGGAGACATCATAGGAGGTATGAAGGTTGCATGAAGGGATGTATGCGTGATAGAATAATATGAGAATATCTCTGGCAAAGTGCCACAAGCCGATCCCACCACATTCCCTGTGCACCCCTTAAGGCATGCACTCCTGAGATTCAATGCACCAATGAGCCCTTGTGAGAGAAAGTGTCAGTCTTTGATAAAGATGAAAAATAATGGGAGTGGCATTCATGATTTTGTGGACAATCGAGATGATTTATTCTAGATTTGAATGTACATCTTGTCTTTGAAGTAATGAATGAATGAATATTATATATTTTTAAGTGTTTTATCATTTATAGACAAATATTTTCACACTATGTAGTTTCAAGTGTTTTACTAAAAAAATGAGTAATATACAATATATATATATATATATATACACAGACGTACCCACGACGTATCCAAATCAAGGTTTTTGAAAAATGACGTACCCTCGTACCCGAGACGTCCCCGTATCCATACCCGTACCCAAACAACATAGCTTTGTAGTAGAAGAACCATATGTCTGCCACCATAAATGGAGATCCATACTACCAATGTCTTATTGTGCTTTCCTTGAGGGAAAACATGCCTTCTTGGTTCTTGAATGTAGTCAGTTGCCTTCTCACCTTAGGCTTTTCATTTTCATTTTGAGCCAACCTATCTATTGTTGCCAATACACCATTTTTTACCTCTTCATCTGAATCATGATCCACCTCTATCAACTTAGCATTTAAATAGCACCCTGCAGCATATATAGGTTGATGTAACATGTTCCATCGGATGTCCACAATGTCTCAAATACGTTGAACTTCATCACCCTCATCTGGCAGTGCTTTTTTAATTTGTTCTTTTGCTTGCTCCATGCCTTCATACACAAAACCGATACAAGGCTTAATGCCATCAGCGAATTTCAATAAGTGGACAAGTGGCTCAAACACCTTAAGGGTCTTTTCAGCGCCCTCGCAAAATAAATTGCCCAAAATAATTCTCTCAATGTCCTTTGCACTGTTTTCTTTAGAAAGCTTAGATTGCACCCATTCTTCACTAATCAAAATTCTTCTCAATGCTGTTCTCTCCTCCACCTCCCTTTGCAAAGTGATAAAATTAGATGCAAACCTTGTTTCAGTAGGAGAAAGAAGTTCATGCTTTGCATATGAGCGATACAAGCTCAAGGTCAAGCGGTGATTAAGTATAAACTTGAAAATTTGTTTCCCTTCTCTGACAACACTATTTACCCACTCCAACTTTGCAAGATCTTCAAGCAAAAAATCCAAAACATGAGTTGCACATAGAGTCCAAAATAAATAAGGAAACCTATCCATAAAAAGTTCCCCTGCTGCTTTACAATTCGCTACATTATTTGTAATAACTTGGACAACATATTTTTCTCGAATGTCTAAAATAGCGGATTCAATGCATTTCAAAATGAAATCCGCAGTCTTCACTTCATTGCTTGTATTAATTGATTTGATAAACATAGACCCTTTAGGACATTGAGTCAATATATTGAAGAGGGGCCTTCTCTGTGTCGGACCATCCGTCACTTATTTAGTGCACCCTAATTTTCTCCAAAGCTTTTTCATTTTATCTAGTTCACTAGATATTGATGTCATCTCATCTTCCAGCAGAACAGTTCTTAGGCTTTCAGAGGATGGCATTGTGTAACCTTTCCCAAAATTGGTGATCTCTTCTACCATTGCTTTCATATGTGGATTTCGAACAACATTGAAGGGGATGGCATTTGCATAAAAAATCGGGCCACCAATCTGTCTACATCATGTTTTTCCTATGGCTTCCACATGGCTTTCAAAGAACGTTGTGACTGAGGCATTTGATGTTCACTTTGACTAGCTTCAATAAATGTTGGGGAATGCGTTGAGGTAGAAAATGAACCAAACTGTGTCAGACTGCATTGAACTTTAGCCCTCTTTGAAGATTCAGACGCTGATGCAACTGTCTTCAATTCATATTTGCTTCAGATTTGACTGAGAAATTGTGCATATATGGGGTTATCCGCTGTCACTGGACAAATCTTCACATCCAGACCTCCAAGATAATGGTTTCGAACCCTTGTTAGAGTCCCTGTGATATTGGAATCACAAAGAGTGCATTTCATATTTCTGGGGTTTGCATCTCGCTGAATAATATATTTCTTCTCAAGCGGAGTACTTGCCATGATGATAGATTGCCTTGCAAAAGTTTTTAAAAATAATTAACACATTTAAAAATTGTAAAAATATATTTTTTAATTTAACTAAATGACGTAGTCGTATATACAATACAATTATAGAAGTATAAAAATAATAAAAATTTAAAACAAAACATGATACTATTAAATTTAATTTTAAATGTATGATAGAAAATATAAATAAAATAAAATAAAATTTAAACTACTTAAATAACCTATATAATAAATGAAAATAAAATAATATTAAAAAAATGACCTATATAATATAAATAAAATAAAATATAAATGACCTATACAATAAATTTAAATTTAAAAAAATAAAAAAATTATTATAATTATAATTTATAAAATATACATGTAAATATTATATAATAAAATTTAAATTTAAAAAAATATAATATAAAATAAAATAATGACCTATATAATATAAATAAAATCTAAGTACGACTTATATAATAAAATTTAAATTTGAAAAAATATATATATATTAATATTAATTATAATTTATAAAAGATAAATATAAATATTATATAATAAAATATAAATTTTAAAAAATACAAAAAAGTAAAAATATTTACTATAATCATAATTTATAAAAGATAAATCTAAATAACTAAATATTATATAATAAAATTTAGATTTTAAAATATATTCATTATAATTATAATTTATAAAATATAAACCTAAATATAGTTTAAATTTATTATAAAGATATATAATAAAAGTTAAAAAATAAAAAATAATTTTTTCTAATATTAATATTATAAAATATATATCATATTTGTATTAAAAATATTTAATAAAATTTAAATTTAAAAAAAATTAAAAATATTTAAAATTAATATTATAAAATAAAAATGCTATTTACATTTATATTTTATAAATTATAAATGAAAAATATTAATACAAAATAAATAATATTAAATATTAAATAATATATTTATTATTTACGTAATAATAAAAAAATAAAAATATGAAATAAATAATTTAAAATATATTAATAAAAAAAAAATAATAATAATAAAAATTATTAAATAAATAAAATCATTAACATAAACCTAAAGCTAAATCCTAATGCTAAACAGCAAAACTCGAGAACCTACCTCACGCTACCGGTGGCGGTCACGACTGGTGTGATTCCTAGCTCCTCCCTCGCTCATTTTGGACATTCACAGTGCTCCCTCGCCCATCGAACGTCTCACAGATTCGGAGCTCGTTGGCAAAATGCAGAGACACTCAACTGCTAATCAATGAAAATGATATATTTTCTGCCACTTTCAATCTTCCCCTGCTCTCATTGCTTTCAATCTTCTACAATACTACTACTCTCACTTCTTTCAATCTTTTGTTGCTCTCAACGAAATCTCGGTGTGTTTCAAACACTCAACTCGCCCCATATAAATAACTTATGCCGCACTTTTTAGGGTTCGTGAGGGAGACGAGGCTGCGTTTTTCTAGGGTTCTGTGAAAGTGTTTTTAAAGTTTTTATTTTTTAATAATAAAAAGGTCCCGAATCTGGCGGATTAATCCGAACGACCACAAAAATGCGAATCATTCCGGATTTGGCCAAGATTCGGCCGAATCTTGTGACTATGATGCTAACAACATTCATGCACTTGATAAGGCCCTTTCTCAACTCCTTTGGCATCGTCTACTTGGATGACATCCTAATCATCAACAAGACTTGGGAGGAGCATGTGGATCACATCACATGCGTCTTAGACACCTTGCGAAAAAACAAATTGCAAGCCAACTTGCATTGAATGTGCATTTCGCGTCATACAAATTCAATGCTTGGGCTACATCATTGACCACAAAGGCATCCATGTAGGTACAAAGATGATCAAATTAATCCAAGATTGGCCAACTCCATGCAATCTCACTGAATAGAGGAGTTTTTGTAGACTTGCTAACTTCTACCACACGTTTATTCTTGGTTTCTCGCACATAGCATTTTCTCTCAGTCAAATTATGCGTACCGAGGTAGCATTCCAATGGACACCTGCACAACAACATGCTTTTAAGGAGTTCAAGCAGCACCTCTACAGAGCAACTGTTCTGGCAATGCCCACCATTGTCCACTACTTCGAGATTCACATCGATGCATCTGACCATGCACTCAGCATAGTTCTCACACAACATGGACATCTAGTCGCATATCAATTTTACTATTTTTAAACTCATGAAATACCAAAATTCTATTTTACTATTTTTAAACTCACAAAAATATAAAAAATCAATCTTACTATTTTTAAGTATTTTTCTATGGTGGTTGTGTTTTGCATTTTTGAGGCCCTTTGAGCTTTTTTGGCCTTGAAACCATAATCGAATGTCCTAAATAGTTGTTGAAGGCATTTACTTTTGGCATTTAACTAGTTCACTTCATGAGCTTTCCAACACATATTACAGTTTCAAATTTCAAGCTACGGTTAAGAAGTTATGACCCCGTCAAGGAGGCATACTGGTGTTATACTAGTTTTTCCAATATTCTGCCCAAAAGACTGCCCTGAACTGCCACGTGGAACTTGAACTTATGAAGCCCTTGGGAAAAGGGGCTTCTTTAGGCCTTCCTTGTGTACCCCATGGGGTAATTATTCTGAAGATATTGATTGGTTGCTCCGTCATTGTCACTTTGCTACAAAGGTTTGTGGCTCCTTTTTTTGAAAGAATGAAAATGGAGCAGGTCCAGCAACAATGAAATCTTGGATAATAGTTTGGCCATGTAAATTCAAAAATAAGCCACTGGGAAGATTATGGATTATAGCTCCAGCATTAATTATGAGTCTATGGCTTGAAATAAATGAAATGATACTTAAGTACTACTTTATTTCCTCTGCCTCACTAGCTTGAATGAGAGTAAAAGAAGAGAGTAAGAGAGAACAAGGTTTTTTTTTAAAGAGCATGTCGTGTATGAGTGGACAGCAAATTTCAGTTTATCTAAATGGCTTTAAATGGGAGGGTGAACTTTTCCAACCCTTGGTTTTATTTTGTTTGCAAGAAGGATTTCAGTTTGACAGTATAGAGGGTTGGAATCTTGAAAGGAGTGAACTGGGTTGAAATCTTGAAAGGAGTGAGCTAAGCATGCTTGCCTTTTTCTCTACATGCATGTTTGAAAGCTGTTTGACTGCAAATAAGAGTGTGGTGAAGACAGTGTCAGAAGGCATCTGTTTTGTCTGCAAATGAGAGTGTGGAGAGGACTGTGTGGTATCTCCTCACTTTGAGAGAGGAGGAGAGGTCCTGCATATGCATTGATGAGCATTTTCCATCCTTCAGTTCTGTTTTGTAACATTTTAAGAAGTTCCAAAATAGTGTGGAGCACTTTCATTTTAATCTCATAGTCACTTTGGATTGTAATTCTTCAGTGTGTTTTTCACTCTTGAATTTTTTATTAGTTCCTAACTTAAATAAGGATGCTCCCATTTAATAAAGCCCATTTGGTTTTCTTTTTCTTTTTTTGTGAGTCTGGAGTCAGTTTTCTCTTAAGTATACTATGCAAAAACCAAATAGGTCAGCTAAAAATATTTTCCAGAAGATGATATTCATAGCAAAACTACTTAATAAAAGTAATATTTAGAGCATGGAGCAGAAAAAGGCAAGCAGGCGAGAACCAGGACAGGGGGGCTCCATACAAACTTGGGAAAGTCTACAAGATTGAAATGTGCATAGTCTTGGTATAGCCTCCACCAAACTAATCAGGAATTGCATAATTAGACATGTGTATAGGTGACTCCCTGCTCTTTATTAATATTTTCAACTCAAGGCCACACAAATCCCAGGAGTGTCCTCTTAGGGAGGCTCATTGGCAAGGTGAAATCACTTTGCAAGGAGTTAAGACTTTGATGGAATTCCTTAATGTCCCTAGAACCGTCAACAAATTGGCAGACATGTTCGCAAATAAGGGCACTTGTGGGGATTAAGGTGAATTGGTTGTTTATAATTATAACTACAACCATGTAGATAAACCATAGCAGTCACCTTTATTTTAAACACTGCTACGGAAATTTATGCAAGCAAGCACATATGTTTTACAGTAGTTTCAATTATGAACTTGTAGGCATGCCAGCCATGGCTGGGCAGAAAAGAACACTACCATTCTATTTTAAGACAGGCACGTTAGTGTTATGGGAGGCTGTTGACTTGAACGAAAAAACTGTCCAAGCAATTTGGAAGAACAGGTGACAGGATTAGATGGAATGCTTGCAGAGATGAATTCCAACATCCAGCTTCCACAATTTAAACTGCAAATCCCTGACAAACAGACTGCCAAACTTCACAAGTTGATTGGAGAAGAATGAAAATTTGCACACGAAATGCAGCATGATTTGGATGACAAGCCCAAGCTTGTCAATTACATTGATAAGATAATCAATAGAAACATCTAGGAAGTTAAGAGGATTAAAGTGGAGTCAGCATGGCTATGCAACGTGCAAAAATTCAAATGGGCAAAGCAATCCAATTTTAGAGAGTTGTAAAAAGTATTTTTTAGATATTTAGAGATGAAATTAAAGCCATTTAAATAAAATGTAAGCCTAGGAGTAATTTTAGGAGTCCTGGTGGACTTTTTGGGCAGCCCATGCCCTCATTAATGGCCTAGAAAGGAGAAACAATTATTGAGAGTAAAAAAATTCATGCTTATCCTTATGGCTTATAAGAAAGAGTAAAGACCTTGTAAGAGGAGTCATTGTTCAGATGACTTTTTGGAGAAAAAACAAAGGAATGGGAAGAGACAAGTGCCACCTTCCCATTGGTCAACAAATTAAGAGTTTTCCCTATAAGAGAAGGAAAAGCTGTCCTTTTAGGGAACCTTTTAGCCATCATTCAAATTTTTGAATAGAAGCTTGAGCTTGGAGAAGTAGGAGGAGCTTGAAAGAGATAGTACATCCATTGTTGCAAAGCTTTGTAGAAGGGATTGTTGCCAGTTTACAAGTGGAGGACCCAAGGTAGGAAGGCCTTACCACACCCAAACATGTTTTCTTTAAAAAAATTATTTTCAATCTCTTGCTCTCATCTCTTGATTGAAGCTTTTATGGGATTTCACTGCTTTAAAATTGCAGAGTGGGCAGCCATGTAGGATTGTATGTATGTTTTCCTTAGGGTAGGTATTGGGTATGGGGAATTAGCTTCCCAAGTCCTCCTGCAAGATTATATAAGGAGGGTTTGCACAATAAGAAGATTAAACATTTTCTACGCCCTACATTAATGGGAGAAGGGATTAGGCAAAGGTGAGAAATCTCAAATCTCTCATTCTTTCATCCCATTGATTGAAGAGTCGGACTTCTCCATTTTGGGTGTTCATGAATCTTACAAGATCTCAAGATATTTGTCATTGCCTTGTGATTTCCAAGTGCTAGGTTTGTTTGCTCTTGATTTGATTGGATGTATTCATGTTGGGTGGAAGGAGCCACTTGCTTGTAGGAAAAGTTGCCCAAGTGGAGCCATCTACAAGCACTTATCTACCTTAGCTTACCCACGTCACACTTTGACTTATCCTTGTTTGGTAACACCCACGTTCGATGTTGGGAATCATTGGCTTGGGGGATGCCTTAAGGCAGCTGCCTAATGATGACATTATGGATGGGAAGCAAGCCCTTCCTTGGCTTGGTCTTGTGGTTCCATTTGGAGCACTCAGAGCTTGAAGATCGTATCTCTTCTTCTCATTTTTATGCGTATTGTGTTGGCTATTGGAAGCCTTAAAAATGTAAATAATTTAGTGGAAAATGTGACTGAGAAAGTGAAATTTTGTTTGAGACAAGTTTTGGTGCTTAAGCACCCTTTCCATCTTGTAACTGTATGAAAATGCCTTGTTTTGCATACAAGAAGGAATAGAATGAACTCTAAACTTTATGCTTAAAGAATGTCATTTATTCTAAATATTTATCATTGAGAAGTGTTTAAAGTTCTATGCATTTTTAGTAAGGAAAAATACCACATATAGATACCTTTTGTAGTTTGTTTAATTGTCTAAGGGACCCATACATTGTGTCTGAATATTTGGTCAAAGTAAATCTCCCTAATCTTTCCAAATTCAATTTCATTAAATTCTACGTCTCATCACGATTCCAGAACATCTCACGGAATCGTAAACAAACTCACAGAACTCTTACAATCACAATTTTAAGTTAAGATCATTTCTAGCTATGCCTTGAAAAGTAAGCTGATTTCCAGCATTAATTGCACGTGTTCCACGAGGTGTAAAGTTCCCAGAATAATTTTAAAATGAACTATAGTGTTTTCTAATCATGTGGGTAAATTTTGGGAATTTTCAGAGTTTCTGGTCATTTTATATGAATTTTTCAATATAACTTATCTTTTAGGACTAAAATGCAGGCAAGCCCTTAGATTGTAGGGTTAATGCCCTTTCTTGTAGGACAGGCCCATGGGGTTAAGCAACTAGCCACCCCTATGACCGTATTTGGGCTTTGAGAAGGCCTAAGGACCGGCGGTCAAGCTACAAGCAACAATCTATAGAGGAAATGCACAGTTTGCATGCAAATGGATTTTGGTCTTAACTAGGGGTCATGGATTGTGACATAGCCCAAGCTTTTCGGGGGAAAGGTTTACGGCTAAGGTCTATGTCTCAAACTGATTTTTTTCTAAGCATTGGGCATTACTATTAGCCCACAGTTTTTTTAAAGACTGGTTTTATTTTTATAAAATTAATTTTATATTTTACAAAAAATAGTTTGTGTTAATTTTTCGACTATGGCCCTTGGAAATCCTTAAGCCTTGGAAACTTGTCAGGTTGTTTAAGGGCATGTGGTGGCCGGAGGGCAGGTTGACCCTAAAGGGACCCTCCCCCCCCACCATTTTTCGACCCCTTCCACACCATACAACGTTTAAAGCAAAAACCTAAAAAAAATCTGAATTTCATTAACCCTGGGTATTGATCTCATACCTTTGTTTGGTCCTTTCAAGACACGTGGTGACCCAGGGGTAGGGTGGCCCTTAGGGGACCCCCACTTAATGGAAGAAATATATTCGACTTAATTCAAAAAAATTATCTTGCACATTTGAAAACCTTCAATGGCCATTAATGGTCGTCAAGCGGTAGAAGCCCCACTTGCCTTTTTGCTCCCCGTATGAGCCCAAAAACCTCCTCAAGGCATTTCGCAAAACCTAGGATCCGAAACATAGACTTAGGAAGAGAAAACAAAACTGAAACTAAATATTACCTTTAGGTTTTTGAGCTCCAACTAGCTACTAATGGTTGTCGGAGGTCATGGGGACCAAAATAGAAAATGTCCCTGATGTGGTTGGGAAGCCAGGGGGAGGTCCCAGGGGGAACCCTTAATTTCCCAGATGCTTAGACAATCACTAATGCAGAATTCACCCAACATCGCATTGTCGTTGTCAAAGTCTAATTCCATGACTTTTTGAAAAGTGAGATTTTTGTGCGTGGCCTCACCAAGCGTGATTGACCAAGGTCCCAAGGTAGGAATGAGGACTAGATGTTTGTCCTTCCCTCCCAAACCTCAATCCTCATTTCCTAGAGCTTCTACCACTCTTGATTGAATGAAGGAGCCTTTATAGATATCCATAAGGATATTTAGGGCTTATGGGATATGGCAAAATACGATGGTAGGGAGGAGCCAAATCCAACGATGGAGATTGAATGTTCCACCCAATGAGGGCTAGCCTAGGATATTGTAGGCTCCCTTTGAGATTATATGACACCTTGTTGATTTTGTTTAAGCCCTTTTTCCAAAAAGCAACTTAGCTTGGAATTAAAGTCCAGTTGTTACTTAACGTACAGATCCAGACCCTCGAATTGGCCAAATCCACCTTGGGTTTCATTTGAACTCCATTGAGCACAATAGTGTCATTCAACCCTAGAACACGTTGGGGTCCTCCCCATATAAACTTTGAGCCAGAACCGAGACCTTTGGGGCCATGGGGCCCTCCATACTCGTAGTGATCTTGAGGCCATCCCAATCACACTGGGTTAATTGGTGAAGGCAAGGTTGACATGGGCATTGCGACAACCATGCAACCGCTTGTAGATTCATAACCGCCCCTGATGTTCCGCGTGACATGCTTTAGTGGACACTTGCAGCGTTGCAAGTCACTCGGTGGTGCATTGTACATTCTCAAAAAAAATACTTGTATTTGTGTGTTTTCTTCATGCAAAATTATGGGCTTAACATGTTGCACACGAGATATTGTTGATCAGTGGCCAGCTCCCACTAATGAAGTGCAGTGAGGCCCAATGCCACTATTGTTGTTTCAAAACCAATTAGGAAGGCCCAGTCCAACCTGAAGAGCAATTGAGGTGTGGCCTAGTCCCACCTGGTGATGATATAGCGTGGCCTAGTCCCACTACTACGTCTGGCGAACAATTGAGTGTGTCCCCATTCATATAGTTTGTTATTTTGTGGACAGTTGTGTGTCCCTATTCACACAGGTATATGCGTTACAGATAATTGAATGTCCTTGTTCATATAGGTGTGAAGCCCAATCCCGCATAGTGTTTTGTTGTGAGTAGTTGTGTGTGTCCATGTTCACACATGTATATTTGTTTAAACTATAGAGTGTGTCCTAGTTCATGCTTACTTGATGTTTCAAAATGAAAAATGAGTATGTCCTCATTTCCCGACTATTTGTTAGCGTCGTGAGGCCAATTCCCACAACTGTATTTAGTGAATGGTTGAGCATGTCCCCATTCATATGCATTGTTTAGTGAGGTCATTTCTCACTAAGGAGATGTAGTTGAGGTCATCCCATTACTGTTTGTGAGTATGATGAACTAAGTGTATGTCCTAGTTCCCATACAAAGTATATTTTCTCCCAGACTTTGAATTATAATGTAATGAGGAATGTTAGAAATTATCACATTATAGTATATAGACTATAATATACTATAGTTTTGTTTAGGATCAAATATAGATTGTTATTGGGTTGTTGCAAGGTTGTAACAACACCCACGTAGAATTAGAAGTGGTTGAGTAAAGAGCGGGATGTGATAAGAACATGTCCTAAATTATAGGACGTAATCATTGTATAAAACTTCTTCAAAGATTGAATAATATTGAATCGAGCATTATAGTATTTTATTCATATGATTTGCAATTGTTAATCTTAGACCAAATCCTACATTTGGTATCAAGGCAAGTGAGAGCCGAGTCCAATATTTTGTGAGAAATTGTCTTCTTTATATAAAAATGGAGTTTTGATGAGTGATTAAGGGGCAGCTCCACTATTGTTGATTCTCCTGGTCAATTCTTGAATTATATGAAGATGAATAATTTAGTTTGGTTTCTTGTGAGAAGTTATTTTTTTAACGTAATGCAATTGTAGGAAGTTTTTGATAGCCTGTGAGAGTAGAAAGTTTTGCTTCAAAATGTTGGACATTTTGGAGAGAGGCACTTCATAATTATGTTTTGTTGGCAGTTATAAAATAAATAGATGAAAAATATCTGAGGCCCAACATAAAGCATACAAGCGTACAACAAAAGTGCCAAGAGAACAAGAATTGTTCAAGGCATGACAGGTGCCTGTGCTGAAGAATTGCACCGTCATTAAGAAAAAGAGAAGCAGCTTGTGAAAGAAAAGATGCTTCTGAGGTATATTTGTTTGGCTTGGGCTGCTCCAAACGGGCCTGGCTACTTGTCAAAAGCACTCATCAAAAGGAAGGCATTTTGTATTTGCAGAAGATTTGATGTGTGAGAAGAGAAGCATCTGTACAAATCAGAAAAAGGGTGTGGGAAAAGTGCAACAAAACTGTGAATAAAGAAGACAGGAGAGGCAATCTTAATATAATTTTAACAATCGATCAAGGCAATCAACAAATAAAGAAAAGTGTGTTGAAGAAGAGGAGAGGCGCAACAATAGGAATGTTGAACAGCAGCAAGAGGAGGTGCATAAAGAAGAAGAGCGCTCACAAAAATGGAGCACCCAACAGCAAAGTAAAGCCCAAATTTTTGGATTTTTTAACATAAAGTTTCTTTTTATAAAAATCTTGGTTTAGATTATTTTAGATTTTATAAACTTATGGTATTTTATTACAAAATCGAAAATATTAGCAAAAAAAGCAAATATTCCCTCCATGCTGGAGACCTGATTTAATTTCATAGCCATTCTCAAGTAAAAAGATTTTGCTTCAGCCCCTACCATTTTCACGATTTAATTGTTTTGTACTCCCATAGAGTAGCTTGGACCTTTAAGAATGCCTAGAGGATTGTATTAAATTCATATTTTTTTAATCCAGGTGGTAGATTCTGACGAATACTGGCCAGTTTGTGTAAAATTGTACTCTAAACCTTCTAGCAAAAAGGTTTCGCTTCAGCCCTTAACCTTTGTAAGATATAATTATGTTTTCCATAAAAAGGTTGTTAAATGTTATTTCTCTAATAAACTCTTATGTTGAAATTTTTGGTATATTCCCTTGGAGGTGATAAATACAGGGGAAAATGCTCCCATAACCATCAGAGAAGGCTTCATGTAATGGTTTGTGGTTTGCAAGGCCATCATGATTGACCTGAGTAAGTGAGCCGAGTTCCAAAGGAAGATGGAGGACCATGAGGATTGAGGATAGCTACCAATATTGGGTTCACCACTAACTGGGAGGCTGGATAATTGTCTTAGTGGCAAACCAGTGCAAAAAAAATTACAAAGCTGAAGACAGTATTCCCCAATGAAGGTAATAATGAAGACCATACTCCCATTGCACACACGATATTGTCGATCAGTGAAGCCAGCTCCCACTGATGAAGTGTGGTGAGGCCCAGTCCCACTACTATTGTTTTAGAACTATTCAGTAAGACCTAGTCCAGCCTGAAGAGCGGTTGAGGTGAGACCCAGCCCCACCTGATGATGATATAGTGTGGCCCACTCCCACTATTATGTTTGGCAAATAGTTGAGTGTGTCCCCATTCATACAGTTTGATATTTGTAGATAGTTGTGTGTCCCTGTTCACACACATATATGCACTATGGATAGTTGAGTGTGTCCATGTTCATATAGGTGTGAGGCCCAATCCCTCACACAGTGTTTTGTTGCGAGTGTTTGTGTGTGTTCGTCTTTGCATGTTCACACAAGTATGTTTGTATAAGCTATATAATGTGTCCTAGGTTCATGCTTAACTTGATGTTTCTCAATGAACAATGAGTATGTCCTCACTCACTGACTATTTGTAAGTGTTGTGAGGTCAATTTCCACAACTGTATTTGGTGAATGGTTGAGAATGTTCCCATTCGTATGTATTGTTTAGTGAGGCCATTTCTCACTAAGAAGGTGTAGTGAAGCCATTCCCACTACCATTTTTAAATATGATGAACTGAGTGTATGTCCCAATTCACATACAAATTATATTCTCCCAGACTTTGAACTATAATGTAATAAGGAGGGGAATGTTGGGAATTATCACATTACACTATATAGATTATAATATACTATAGTTTGGTTTACGATCAAATATAGGTCACTATTGGGTTGTTGAAAGGTTGTAACAACACCTACGTAGAACTAGAATAGGTTGAGTAAAGAGCAGGCTGTGATAAGAACATGTCCTAAATTATAAGACATAATTATTGTATAAAACCCCTTCAAATATTATATAATATCAAGTCGAGTATTGCATGTTTTAATCATATGGTTTGCAATTGTTAATCTTAGACCAAATCCTACAAAGGCAAAGCATGAGGATGAAACTAAAGATTGTGAAGAAGAGAATAAGGAAAAGTCAGAAGAACAATAAAAATATAAAGAAAAGGAATGGGAGGAAAATGGCAATTCATCAGCTCAAGAGACAAAGGAATTAGTAGAAGAAAAGGTTGAAGAGACACATATAGCGGAACAAGTAGTTGAAAAGGCACATATAGCAGAGGAAAAGTCGAAGAGGCATAGATAGAGCAAGAAAGTTTTATAGAGTAAAATGATCACCAAAAGAGGCTAAGGATGCAACATATAGATATTCACATCATCATGAGAGGCAAAAATCACAAAAGCATACCACGATGTATTAAAGCAACAATAACTATGGACATATAAGGAATCAGAGGAGTAATCAATATGTGTACATGGAATCAGAGGAGTAATCACTGTGGCTATACATGGAATCTCACTATGGCTATACATGCAATCACAGAAGCAACAAAGTTATGGACACACATTGAATCAGAGGAACAATCACTACATCTCTACATGGAAGCCAAGGAGAAACAACTATGGTTGTGAAGGAAATTAGAGTAGCACAAAAAAATATGGAACCAAGTTTGGAGAGCTATCACCAACAAAGATCACATACAGGTGGTTGGTTGATCAAGTATGGCAACAAGTGTGCAAGGATTTGAGGAACACTCATTACTTGGTTTCTTCTCATGTTTTGGGGACAAAACATGTCAAGGAGAGATGGCATGTTATGTACCTAGAGATATCATATTATGATATATATGTATTGATGGAGAAGCCAACATGCGGCACACATACCCCTTATTATTACGAGTCAAATGGGTAGCTTGTGGAATTCGATTATAGATATATTGGGTAATGAGTAGGCCTATGTTGAGATTAGTGGTTCACCCCTCCATTATTATTAATGGGAGGTCTATGTATATGTGGTGAATATCGTTGTGAAGGACGTCAAGTGGAGAGTATTCTATTTAGTTGGAATCACATTGGAGGTTGTCCCCCTCGAAGTAGCACTCTCATATTGAGAGACCCTGTGGAGTTACTCCTTCCTTATGGAGAATTGCATGGTGTTGCCTTACCTTAAGGGTAATCATTCTATTTTTTAGTATATTGGATATTAGGGCATCTTAACCCACAAACATCTCTTATGATATATGGGCTCTATTATATTTCTGGATATTGTTATTATTTAGCATGCGTTTGTTATTATGTGTGTGGAACTTACCAAACCCAAAGATCACTAAGCTTGTAGAGAAGTTGATCGAACATATACAGATCGGCAACCTATTCCCTTGCACCAAAGTGGTATAGGATGGCACAAAGTCTTGGTCTATTGAGCAGAGAGATACCCAGTTAGAGAAGTTGTGGCAGCAAGTGTTATGCATTGTAATAAGCGTTCAAGCAAGAGGGTGACTAAGGCAATCAAATGCCTTGTTGTTCTTTCCCAAGATATATTGTTTCCATTGATTGACCGCTTGCACAATAGCATGCAACTCTTTCTCATACAAAATAGCGCTTAAACATGTCATTGAATGTCTTTGAGTGATAGGCCAAATGTCCACACTGAATGAATCTTACGTCAAGTGCATAATCAAATGCATCAGTTTCGATCTCAAAGGGTTGGGCAATGTTTGGCATGGCAAGGACCAAGGCAACACAATGGCATTGCGTGAGCTCCTCAAAGGCACATTGTTGTGTGAGAATCCACTGGAAAGCATCTTTGATGTGTATGATTTGATTCAGCATCCATAAAATGTGCTAGAATCCAAGGACAAACCTACGATATAAATTTGCAAGTCCAAGAATGATTGTGCGGAGTTGACTGATATTGGGTTACCTTGATCTTTTCTGGATCTACATATATGACAACACAATCAATGATGTAGCCCAAGTACTACATTTGTGCAACACCGAATATGCACTTGCTTAAGTTGGCTTGCAACTTGTGTTGATGCAATGTGTCAAGGATGCGCACTATGTCCTCAACATGCTTCTCCCAAGCCTTCTTGAAAGTGAGAATGTCATCCAAGTAGACAGTAATGAAGGAGATGGTGAAGGGCTTGTGTATGACATTCATTAGGGGCATGAATGTCATTGGTGCTTGATCGAGCCAAAAGGCATAACAAACCACTCATACAATCCCTCCTTTGTTTTGAAAATTGTCTTCTAAACATCTTCAAGATGGACGAGAACCTGGTGATAACCAAATTTCAAGTTAGTATTGGTGAAGTATTGTGCACCTCAAAGTTGGTCTAGAAGGTCGTCAATGTGCAATGTGGATATCAATTCTTCATCGTTATCTTGTTGAGTGCAAAATAGTCAATGCACAAGCCCCAAGAGCCATCTTTCTTTGGCGCTATAACCATCATGTTGGCACAAGGAGAAGATCTAGGCATGACCCTTCCTTAATCAATAAGCTCTTGGATCTAGCATTGAATCTCATCGTTTTCCCAAATGGATTTGTGATACAAAAGGTTGTTTGGAATTCGAGATCCTCGTAACCATACCAATTTGATGCTTTACCGTGCAATGTGTCGCGACACCTTTGAAATCATCAAAACATTGGCATTTTGTTGCAGTTGATTGTCGAGTTGTCGTTGCAACTTTGTGTGCCACACTTGGTGCACTACCAATATATGTTTGCTTTGGCGTTGTTGTGTCTGAAGGCAAGCCATGAGAAACATGAACTTTTGTGCATGTCATATGAGGTTGCAATATTGCTTGGTTGATACCAATGATACTTTAATCTTTGGAAAGAATTCCAAATGTTGAAGATGCAATCATTGACTCTGATGGACTAGCGTTGTGGCTTAGGTCTATAGGTACCATCATGGTCATACACATATGGCCTACAGAGTAGAATGTCACATTTCTCCAATGCTACTACTTCATAGGTGATTGTACCATGCACGAGATCGATTTCATACTTGTACATTCATTAGTGCCAAACTTGAATATCTTTTCCCTACTGGAGCCATCCCAATGATTACAAATGAGGATGTGCTTCAATGGGAAGCCCTAACTACTTGATTGCATCTTGCACAATGATGTTCTTTTGACTCTGATTGTCAATGATGACATGAAGGGGTTGACCCTTGACCCAACACTTGGTGTGGAAGAGGCATTCTCATTCCATAAGAGGTGTTGGTGGTAAAGGTTGATGTGGACTCCATGATTAGTGAATGTTGGGTGTGGCATTCTTGGTCTCTATGCAGTGGTAGTGGCAGCACTTTTCTACTTGCTTCCTCTTGCCTTTCTCTAGAACTAAAGAGGTTTGGGACTTCTACAATGTCAGTTATTACTTCGACTGGTCTCCTTGGTGTTGAGGCTTTTGCTTCAATGCACGAGTGTTTGGCTCACCGGGCACAAGCTTGCTCTTGCTCATGACATTGGATGAAGGTGATACTCTACATCTTGGCTTTGACCTCATTCTTGGCAATGTTGGGATACGCTTGCCCCAATGAATCAGAGGTCGCGAATTCCATCCTAACACCGATATAGAGAGAGATTCTATTGATGTACTTTAGCACCCTATGTTGCTCTCTGTCTAAGAGTCAAAGGCATGCAAAGTAGTCACAGAACTCATTCAAGTGGTCTTTGATCTATGGATCAATCCTTAGGTGCAACCACTGAAACTTCATGTACTCGTCCTCATAGTGCTTGAATGGGTGGTATTCTCTTCTACAACGCCAACAAACTTATCCCAAGTTTCAACAAGGTTGTTTTGCTCGTGTTGCACGTTGTAAGCTTCCCGCCAATGAGACCAATGTGGACACCTTCAACGCGGTGAAGGTGATTTTCTCAATGTTAGTGATACAGTTGATGGAGACGTAGGGCTCCAACTGTCAAATCCAGTCATCTTGTGTTATGTCATTTATCCTACCTTGAAACACTAGAATGTTCAGTGTGACTTGGACCTTGAAAGGGCCATGATGTTGAAACAGCATGTTGGCATACACAGTGGAAGAAGACATTACAGTCAGGTTACCCAATGCAATCACCTAAAAGGGGTATTTGGATGCTAAGAGTGTTGTTTGAGACAACCTATTCCTAGCTTAACCCTAGACCTATCCTATAACCTTTATCACACTTTTCCAGCGATTGTGCAGACCACAGATGTCCCTAGTCAACTCAAACACAGTCCCAAACCTTCATTCCCAGATCCTAGCCCTTCATGCCTAGTAGCCTGTCAACTGGACACTAGTGCCACATTAAGGACACTAGAGCCCCATGGCACTAGTGTCCCTTGCCCTAACTCTCCCGAATGGATATAGTTTCAAACATGTAACCCTCTTAAGGTCAACCTAAGCACATTTTATTATCCGCACAAGCTACGGAATACTATAAATACAAGAATATTAGACCTATATCCGAGAGATGGAAAATAGTTGCAAAAGGCCTATTCATACAAAAAACAAGTTAAGCAAATTCAAGGTTATTAATCCCTATTATGCCCTACTTCTGCATACTACCATCTATAATTGCCTTAAGCCTAGATTTCAAAGATTTCCAATCTCAAGCACACTCAAGGCATTCAAAACCACTATCATTCGAGCATTCACTTGTACTTGCACCAAGCACTAGGTGGGAGAACTACATCGAGCTTGATCCCTCAGAGTATTGATATGTAGGCAACTCTCTTCAAAATGGGGTGTTGAGGATGTCCAGCCTATTCTACTAACAAACACACATTTTCAGCTCATGACATACTTGCAAGGAAGATTAGGGTTTGCAACTTAAATCAATTGTTCAGGCACAATACAAAGTTCTAGATTTCGTGCATGTAGGAACAAAACCCAAAAACACAGTTGCAAGTGCACCTAGAATTTAGGAATAGTCCTGCAACGAGGTCACTAGTGCCATTTTCAAGACACTTGAGCCACATGGCGCTACATCCACGTGGGGCACTATTGTCTAGGAGAGGATCTGACTCAAGACCCTATTGACGACACTCAAACCTATCCATAACCCAGTTTTCAACACCTAGATCTTCCGCGACAGGGGTTTTCCAAATAAATCTCTATTTGCACATATTTATTACTATTTTTAGAAAGTCAAAGCAAGTCAAATTCTATAACAAATCAATGGTTATTTATTGCATATCAATTCACTGATTTAAATAACTCAGCCCTTTAATCAAACTTAAGATTTACATCAAGTAAAACCGTAAAAGGTTAAAACATTTGGTGAACCCAATTTACTTTGAGTATTGCTTAAAACCCTAGTTCTACATAGGGTTTATTTTCTCAAATTTTTGTGCACTAAATTAGGGTTACAAACTTCTATTTTTCTATTTTTTGGCATAACCTAACTCATTTAATCAATCTCACATTAGGGTTTCATTTATTTAAATATAATTTAAATCTTTGCAAAGCAAACCTAATTCAAAACCCTAGCCCTAGATAACCCTAGGATTTACATTTTCAGAACTCAGACTTCTGATCCATATATCTTCTAATTTGTATTCATACAATCATGATCATAATGACAGAAGAAATTAATCACTTTTTGTTGCAAAGTCTAATACTTTCATTTGCATGCTTGTTCCCTTTAATCTGGAATGAATTCAGAAAAGACAAACACATGTATAGATGATGTTTTTTATCAATTGCAATATATATCATAATTCATTGCATGTTATCTTTCTCCTATATGGAATTCCATTAACAAGCAAACCTATACACTCATAGAGGATTTAACACATAAGCTAACGACTATGTTTCAAGTTTCAATGTCATATCTTATGCACAGGAAAGAATCTCCTTATCCTCCTCATCTCCATGAGGGTGATAGCTACTTTGCCTTTAACCAAGTCCATGCTATCACCCCTCTACGAGATGAAGTAACCTATAACAATGTCACTAATCCCCATACTCAGCGTATTCACACCTCTTCCCTATAGGGTGTGCGCCTATATATTCAATCAAAAACAGTTAGGGTTTGCACTTCTGAGACTCTGTGATCATATTATCAGTATGAGCAAAATAATTGCAGGTTTACAAAATCAAAATCAACTATTACATGAAAAGATTACAACATTGGAAAATCAATTTACAAGACAAATGCCACCACGGCAGAATAGTGTAAATCATGTATATGTATCTTCACCTAGTCAATTGGTGGCAAACAATGTTACATATCCAAATCATAAATCACAACAAAGTACATATACAACTAGTGATTCAAAAAGCATTCAAAGATCAAATAAGAATTCAAGTGAGATACTATGGGAAATGATTAAAGCTAAGTTGATCAACCTACCTCCTCTACACCCAATGAGGTGATCCAGATATTTTTGTGCATATCATAGAATGAATAGGCACCACACAAATTCATGTTTAGCATTGAAAAAGAAAATACAACAGATAATGGATACAAATGACTCACACAATGGCACATCAACCACACAACATACAATAACACATCAAATTCAAAAAGGGTCAAATTCAGAAACAGTACAAAAATGGTTACCAAAGCATAACTCAAAACAACAAAAGGTTCCAAAAGCACAATCAAAGTTAGAAATAGTACAACAAGCACAAGTCCAGCAAGTAAAAGATACAAAGCTACCTCTCCAAAATGAGGCTTGACTTTCAAAATGGTATGATTTTGGTCACAAATATCTACAACAGTTTGATTATCACGGTCAAGGTTTAGGAAAGCAAACCCAAGGCAATACTACCCCTATTCTAGCAGTTGATAATGTTGGTCAACAAGGTTTGGGATTTATTGAACATCATAAGGCAAATCATTCACAAATACAATTTATCAAGGCAAAATATCCAGATACATAGGAAATGTTACAGAAAGAGCAAGAACTAAAATCACTTTCAGCCAACAAGCATTTTCAATTAAGGTTTTCTAACAAAAGAGCCTCCACAACACCATATGCTTACAACAATCACAGTTTCAAAGGGCAAAATCACAATCAACATGCCAAATCACAATTCAGAAAGGTCAAGTCCACAGTATGAGACAATTCCCTCTAGCATCCTAGGTTATTATGATTCTGATGATGAACAATACTCAAATTCCTACTGCAACAACATTCAACTACAACATAGCAATCAAATTGCATGAGAGATTATCATTCCTATTTTTGACACAGGCCACAATGATAATGAGTCTCCCATGAAACTTGTCGGTTAGTATGGTTTCTCTTTTCTTGTACATACTTTCCTTCTTTTTACCTCCTTGTACATAGTTTATTTTCATATTGCTTGTACATAACTTATATCCAGAAAATACAAAAACAATATAACATGCCAAAACACAAAAACATTCAAATATTACTCAAAAAACACAAAATTTACAGATTGTATGCATTGTTATGTTTACATTTCTTCTGTTTCCCAAACACTACATATGTCAACTATCTTAGTATAGTCGGTTTTATCATACATACATGCTTCACTTGTTCTTGTCGAGTGCTTGCAAATTGCTTACATGACTTAGGTCCACCGCACTGATCCAGACTTGCTATCATCTACCCTCTGGGGACATATAAACCGATTCAAGGTTATTTATTTGACATATTCGCCCACTTGGAGGCATCCTATACACAATTTCTATTACCAGGTTCTATCCTTACATTCTATGCATTCCAGTTTTAGCATTGTTATATCTTGATATTGATCATTGCTATTCATACTCGAATTTTTTGCCAACTATGACTAGCTTAGACTCAACATATATACATTCTCGCTCTTGCATAGATTTGCACTACATTCATGTATGCTTTCATTTCTAGCTTTCCTAGTTTAGACTTGATTGTATTATCTATGCTTCTTCTATTCGAGGGCATTTGAATATGCCATTGTTCTTTGACTCTACGCCACTTCTATTCATGTATGCCTTGGACATATGCTCATGTCCCTTGTGTGTGCTTTCCTGATTGTGTATGCGAACATTTGAACATGTCATTTTATGTGACTCTAAGCCAACTTGCTTTTTGCTTGCATATGTGGACATTTAAACATGTCCTTGTATGTCTTCTTTTCTCATATTTAGTGACATGTGCCCGTGTCCCTTGTATTGTGACCCCTTGGCCTATTTTGCGTGTCTCGTGTTTTGTACGTATGCTTTCTTGTATGCGTCACCACCATGACACTTGTCTTTGCTTGTTACACACACCAGTTCTTGATGCCATGAGCAACCTCATGCATCTACCCTTCCTGCTTGGGTGTTGTGATGGACATTATACCCCATCCCCCTAGGTAGCTACTTAGATTTGTTATACATATTGATTACATCTATTTTGACACCCTTGTGCAATGCTAGATACATCATACATCTTACACTACATACTTATACTCAGATTCTCTTCCATTCCGATGTTATATTTGTACATTGTATAGGATTATCATGCAGTTATCATATATGCTTCGGGTAACACATTTTGCAGAGCTATTTCTTTTGAGTACAATTCTTGCACAAGGCAACAACTACACTCAAAAGAGGGGGCATTCACAAGAGTTTGTCATAGAGATCAGGTTCCTACATTGCATTCACAGATCATTTTAAACACACGGGCTCAGTTTCAAAAAATCAAACATAGGTAAGACGCAAGAAAAAATAGGGACTCAAATAGTAGTTCAATCACTCAGATTTCAGACTAGATAGATAGTAGCGCCCAGATTGGGTCACTAGCGCCACATGGCGCTACTATCCAATAGCCCCAGTTTCAGGGCAATTCAGATTAGCCAGAACAATACACCAAGTACAACACAGGGTTGCACAAATACAGCTACAGGTTTTACAATTATGCTTAGAGTTAGCTCATGTTCACATTAGTTCAGCTCATATTCATATTAGTTGCTCAGATTGGGAGCATCATGCACGACATGATCATCCCCACATTCAGTTCAGATACACTCATCACAACTCAGTCCAGAATCAATATACTCAGATATCCAATTGGGGGCATGTGCGCAGCACATTGTTTCCATATGTTCAGTTATAGATAGTTGATCAGATGGAATGGCAAACTCCATGTCATTCTCTATGTTGTACACGCTTGACATCATATTCCAGGTTGTCACCAGTTTCATGCCTTACTCAACTGCAGTGGTTGGCATTCTCGAGTGGCCCAGAACCACCTAATGTACCCGAGTGGCCGCAAAGCTAACATAGACACTTAGATATACCTAGTTAGATATTTTTAACACTTTGCACAGTTCAGTTTCAGATGCATCTACTACACATGAGTGAGCAATGATGAAGTCATAGCCTACTTGAGTTCTTGAGCCACCCACATGAGAGGGTTAGACACACAGTCTAATCCAAGCTATTCACAGATCATGATCCACCAAGTAGGGGTGGGTAATGGAGTCAAAACCGGATTGAGTTCTTGAGCCACCCACATATGAGAATTAAGCAAGCTATCAGCGCAATTCAAGCTATTCAACGATTTGATCACCATATACACGCACACACACAAGTTGTCACCAAGTTCATGCATTGGTTCACGTACCCGACGAGGTGTATTCGTTTCTTTCTCTTTGTTATCTCTTTACTCAGCTTTTACTCAATTACTTTATTCAACATAGTCTTTTTCTTTTGATATCTCTTAAGTAACGATTGATTTATGCACGTTTTATTGCAGGTCATACTTTGGATCATGCTTCACACACACAGACCCAGCTTCATATACTCAGACTCAACTACACAAGCTTCACTTCCTAGGTAAGTCCAGTTACGCTTCTTTTTCCTTTATACTAGTCATTTCGCTTTGCTACATTTCTATCATAAAAATGGGGCAAATGTAATCACATAAAAGTGGTATTTGGATGCTAAAAGTGTTGATTGAGACAACCTATTCCTAGCTTAACCCTAGACCTATCCTAGAGCCTTTATCACACTTTTTCAACCATTGTACGAACCACATATGTCCCTAGTCAGTTCAAACACAGTCCCAGACCTTCATTCCCAGATCCTAGCCCTTCGTGCCTAACAGCTTGCCAACTGGACACTAGTGCCACATTAAGGACACTAGAAACCCATGGTGCTAATGTCCCCAACATGGCACTAGTGTCCCTCGCTAACTCTCCCAAACAGATATATTTTCAAACGTGTAACCCTCCTAAGGTCGGCCTAAGCACATTTTATTATCAACATAAGCCACGAAACACTATAAATACAAGACTATTAGACCTATATCTAGGAGATGGAAAATAGATGCAAAAAACCTATTTCGACAAAAAACAAGTTGAGCAAAATCAAGGTTTTTAATCCCTATTCTACCCTACTTCTGCATACTACCATCTACAGCTGCCTTAAGCCTAGATTTCAAAGATTTTCAATCTCAAGCACACTCAAGGTATCAAGACCATTATCATTCTAGCATTCACTTGCACTTGCACCAAGCACTAGGTGGGAGAACTACATCGAGCTTGATACCTCCTCGGAGTATTGGTATGTAGACAACTCTCTTCACAGCAAGGTGTTGAGAATGTCCAACCTATCCTACTAACGAACACACATTTTCGGCGCATGCCATACTTGCAAGGAGGATTAGGGTTTGAAACTTAAATCAACTATTACAGGCACAATATAGAGTTCCAGATTTTGTGCACGCAAGAACAGAACCCAGAAACACAGACACAAGGCACCTAGAATTTAGGAGTAGTCCTGCAAAGAGGACACTAACGCCATTTTCAGGACACTAGAGCCACATGGTGCCACTGTCCAAGTGGGGCGCTACTGTCCAAGAAATACTCTAACTCAGGGACCCTGTTGATGACACTTAGACCTGTCCATAACCTAGTGCTCAACACCCGAATCTTTCCCAACAGGTGTTTTCTAGATAAGTCCCTATTTGCACATATTATTATTTTTAAAAATTCAAAGCAAGTCAAATTCTATAACAAATCAGTGATTATTTATTGCAAATTATTTCATTGATTTAAACAACTCAGCGCTTTAATCAAACTTAGGATTTACATCAAGTAAAACCCTAAAGGTTAAAACACCCAACTACATCATGAGCTTGTGGAACTAGCCAAAGAGTGCAATGCGTTGCTCCTCGAGAGCATCCCGAATGAGTTGGTGGTTGATTCGATAGTCATCAGAAGATTTCTTTTGGGAATTAGACATCTTACTCTTACATCGGCATTCATCTAGATATTTTAAAATAGATCTCGGTTGTGGTCCTTTTTCTTGTGCATGGGTGTTTACAGGTTTATGAATAAGGTGAGCTAGATTTTGCTCTAATACGAATGATCCAAATCACAAGGCACAAGACGGTGGAGTGGAGGGCAACCTAAAAACTTAACTAGTAAACTTATGTGTTATAGATTTGAGCATGCAACAAGAAACACACTAAACTATTACACATCCAAGAGACAAAGAGATAGCAAAAATATACTCTTCTAATCAATGTAAATAAATATGGTATACATGCGTACAAAGGCCCAAAAGGCTGAAAATGACGATTCCCATGATCAAAAGGGGTAAACACTTCCTGACTTGCTTAACTAGAAACTTTTCTTCGTCATGTCAACATTGGGGATCAAATGGTTACATTTATACAAGTATAAAAAAGGTAGTTACATGCCCCTAAGGGTTAGCTTGAGTGGATGGGAACAATGACTTAGGTCACCCAGGTCTCAGGGTCAATCCTTGATTTACCCGTGGTGTGTGGAGTGGGGCCTCTGCACACAACCTGCACTCTAAACTGACCATGGGTTCACCTTGAGGTAGGGTTCAAACTTCTCCATGTGTCCCACACAGATCACAGTGGGGCGATTCGACTTGGATCGTTTGACGGACATTACGGACCCAAGCCCACCCCCATTAAGCTTCAGAGATATATTAAATTTTCCCCCTAAGGGTTAGCTTGAGTGGATGGGAGCAATGACTTAGGTCACCCACGTCTCAGGGTCAATCCTTGATTTACCCGTGATGTGTGGAGTGGGGCCTTTGCACACCACGTACACTCTGAAGTGGCCATGGGGACACTTTGAGGTAGGGGTCGAACTTCTCCATGTGTTCCACGTGGATCGCAGCAAGGCGATTCGATTGCAAATTGTTCAGCGGACAATATGGACCCAGGCCCACACCCATTAAGTTTCAGATTTAGATTAAATTTTAGCCAATGAGATGTGGGTGAGTTGGCTAAGTGGCTTGGTTGTTTCAAGCCCCAGCCAAATTTAAATCTCTAGAAAGGCATATGAGGCCGATTGTGGCCAATGGTTGTATTCTCGGGGCCGTTAATGGTTGTTGGATATTCTCGAGGTAGCTGGTAATATATGGTATACACATTGTAATACATGGAGATTTGGGCCCCCGATTGTGTCCCACACCGGTTCAAGCTCTAGTCAAAAGCCATCATCTATTAAAAAAAAGGTGGTTACCAAAAAGAATGGCTAAAAAAGGATTAAACTACTCTAATAGAGACTGATTTGCTTTCTTGTTGATGTGTCGATTCGAATTCCATGAGTGCATTGTGTTGGCAAGTTTGTTGACATGGCACAAACCATTAGGGTGCAGTTTGTTGTGACATGAAGATTCCACATGGTGCACAGGGTCAGCATTGAGCCTAACCTATGTGGTATGTTTCATGGTCATGCACCAACTCAAGGTGCTCCAATTAAGTAGAGACTAAGGGCCGAAGTGTTCAAATTCTGGTGGTGGCACCAAGTGACATAGTGCCATGTTGTGTGGGATAGCCAACCCCGCCAAAATGAGAGCGCAAACCATTGCAGATTGATTCGGATCAGCTAAAAACCAACATATCATCTAGATACACAATCACACATATATCTCGGAATGGTGTCAATACATCACTCATCAATCTCACAAAAGTAGTCGGTGCATAACATAAGCCCAAAGGAAGAACTAACCTCTCATAAAAACCTTGTTTTTTTTTTTTAATGAAGTCTTTGGTGTATCTTCCTCCTTAAGAACTAAATGATAGTTGGTCTTAAAATCCAACTTTGTGAAGTACATGGTACCTTGTGGTCGATCCAACAAGTCATCTATTCTTCAGAGTGAATACATGTTCTTGATGGTGATCTTATTTAAGGCTCTACAATCAATGCACATCCTCCAAGAGTCATCTTTCTTTTGTAGCATGACTATGGGAGATCCGCTTGGTAAATGACACCTAGTAACTCGTTAAGTTGTCTTTTCATGTAATCACTCTTCAAGAGAGATTGCTTATACAAGTCAGTATAGGGTAGGGAAGATTCATGCAATAGATGAATCTCATCCTCTAGCTACCTTTTCGGTGGCAACCCTGAGAGTTTGGAATGCTTCATTGAAAGAATGCAACAATCCATCCAAATCTTTCAGCCCTTTGTTAACACAATCAATTTCACAAATCTCTAGCCCATTCTCTTACTTATCCTCCAAAAGAAATAAACAAAGTTTCTTATTCGCTTGGATGAGTCTATTGGCATGGTTGGTACTTAGCATCACAAACTTGGGCTTGCTTTGATGTGCCATGATGACATAGCCGATTCCATCCTTGATCCACTAGTATTTGTTTTCCCTCCTCATGAAGATAACATCTCAGAGATACATGTAAGGACTTCCAAACACAACATCAAATGCATCAAGTGGAATCACAACACTTGCTTCCATCTCATCAACATACTCTAAATTAATGTTAGATCTAATTTTGCATTGTTTGGATACTTTTATTTCTACACCCTTTTCACCTAGCCCGATGGGTATAGATATGGATGATCAAACCTTTCTAAACCAAGCCTTTCAACAAGTTCCTCTAAAATCAAATTAGATTGTGAACTGAAGAGCATTTACCTTTGTCTTCTTGATTTGGATTTTGATGTGGAAAAGCTTGCTCATTGCTACCCCTTCCTGTTACTTTCTAACCACATTGGTAGTAGTGCAACCCGACCTTTCAAATACATCCAAGTTGTCCTCTACCTCTTTCCCTTTTACCAAAGATGCCATGGACTTCTTCAAGTCCCCTTTGTTGTGGTTCTTGGAATGTAATTCCATATGTAACTTTCAACATTTTCTCAGTATGACCATCTCTAACACAGTGACTACAATTTATCTTTGGGTCTTTGCAAACATGTAAATTTGTGGCATTTTTATTACCTTTTCACTTACCCTACGAGTGGGATTTGATGGCTGATTTTTCACTTTGCGTGGCTGATTTGATGGATATTTTTGCTTGGAGAAATCTCCCCCACCTTACTTCTTCTCTTCCTCAATGAAGTGTGCTTGCACACTTGCCTCATCAAGATCTTGTGACTTGCGAAGCACAACTAGTATCCTTATGTTTTGATGGAGACCTCCAAGGTATTTGGTCAAGAGGTCTTCCTCCAAGTCTAGACCCATCTGCATAGCTTGTCTTAAAAATTATGTAGTGTACTCCTACACACTTTGACCATAACCTTGTTTAAAATATTGGCATTTAATCTTTCAATCAGTCTTCCGCCCACTAGATAAAATTTCTTCTTTAACAATTCCTTGTAATCATCCCAGCTAGCAACTGTTGGCTTCTTATCCCTTTTCAAAGAGACTAGATAACTTTCCCACCAAACTAGAGCATGACCAGCACCATCATAAGCACACATTCAAGGTGGGTGTAAAGTATGTCTTACTTGATCACAAAGAAACTTCAAGGACAAGTAAGAAAGCTTAAGTCACTAAAATATGGGTCATTTACCATCTTAGAACAGGTTGGGGAGAATGGTTTCAAGCTTGATTTACATTCTTTGTGAAAACTTGCATCTTTATGAGCCTTCCATTTTAAGATAAGTAGGAAGAGGGGCAATTACTACCTTCCATTGATGACTTTGCCTTGGATGCACAAGGGGAGTTGAATAAGGACATTGTGTAGTAGAAGGTCAGAGAAACAAGAAGAGGGCCACAAGAGTCTTGGCAAGTTGGGATCAAAAGCCAAACACCAAGACAAACAAAATGGTATTCCAAAAGAAAGTGGGAGAAATCCTTCCACATCTCATGAAGAACTGATCTTTTGTGAGACCAAAAGCCTCACAAGAAAGTGAGGTACGATCCATGTGGGATCAGAAAACAAATACAACAAAAAACCAAGAGTTCAGCAAATTTCAAACTTAATAAAGAAACTATCAGTACAATGACAGGACCACCTTTGGTGATCCTACTCTACAAACGGGCGGTTGCGAATGTGACATGGTGCTCCTACATTGCAAAATAGCGGTCCTACCCTACAAACCAGTGGTCTTGCCAAAAGCGATGGCACGCATTAGTAACGACTACATAACTTTGTCTCTTTGATTTCCCGACGATTGGCAATTGTTTAGTGCATGAAAGGACACCTCTAGCATCATTATAAGTTAGATGCAAGGCCTATGGGTTAAGACATGAGTGTAGGAGTGAGTGATGAATTCAATTTTCTTGTACACAGAGGAAGTGTAAGAGGTAGCAGAGAGTTAAGAGAAGTGTACAACAGTAATATTGTGCTCTTTGTAATTTTCCCACGTTGAAGGAAGGAGAGATGGTGATTAATTGCCACCAGCAAGCTAGTTTTCCCCACACCGTGGTTTCTAGGCTAAAATTCCTTAATGTTATGATTTTTTTGGTTTGATTTCTGCTGTTATTTGTTCTTGTTTCATTCCACCAACAAAATCACACTATACAACCTCTAATTTACATTCTAATTCGGTACCGTTTGAAGTTCAATTCAAGTAGTCACAACAGTTTATATTTTCAAAGCTGTATTTAATTACCAACAAATAAGAACTTAGGAAATTACAAATCATAAGTGAGACTGGGGAACTTGGTGATTCAATCCTTGGTGACATTTTTGAACTGATTACTGCTCAAGACTTGCAAGTTTACAAGGGCATCGAGGAAAATATTACAACATGCAGAGAACAGACACCATCAAAGAACGTGTGTATTTAATCAATGGCAGCATGTGACCTACTTCTTCTGAACATGATCCCCTCCTCATAGATCTTGCCAAGAGTTCCAGCTTGTTTTTTTAAGTTTTTGGTGCTTGTACAAAACAAAGCTCCACAAGCCACTCAATGGAGCCTACACAAAATTGTATGACACCTCTTGTGATGGGCTACAGTTTGCGAAAAGGCATGCTGCAGGATAAACATCTATCTAAATCCTCATGATGATTGACAAGGATAGGGGCCCTTATTCTACATCTTGACTCTGATGTAGGCTGGAAATGTGTTCTCTATCAGTCCTCTTCTCTTGCTTCAGTCGGCAGTTCTTAATGACAAGAAGCCTTCCTCTCAACCTACTTGTACAACTTACCTGTCCAAAGTTTTCCCATATGGGTTTCCCTCTTCTCTTTTATTTTGTTCTATCGGTTCCTAACTTTAATTATGGGTGTCCAACTTAGCTGTTAAGCCTTTTAGTACTCCAGATAAGGTATTATAGATTGCGGTAGTTTTAAGTCTCATAAACCTACATTGACCTATTTGACCTATTTTGAGGATCCGTGGACATTAATATATTTTGTTTCTTCCTTTTATTTCTGAGTTTTCAACCAAGCGGTGTCAAGTGGAGATGAGCAAAATTAATTGGAGACGTGCAGCTGCATTAGTTGAAATGTGTGTGAAATTCTATTATAAAAAAGAATTGGTATTTTTTAACTAAAGTAGGGCCATCCCTTCAGTCTAGATGCCATGAAATAGAGTTATCTATTCCATCAAACTCAAATTTCCTTCTTTTTTTTCTATTAAAGTAAGGTCACACCTTCAATTTCACAGCATAATGAAAGGTATATCTATTCCATAAAATTCACCAATGACTTGTAGCTGGCCTCGTCAATTGAGATATACCGCAGCCAAAATTAGATGTAGTATTTATTTTCAAATCCCCATATCTTTCGTAGGTTTCGATAAGGGGTTTTTATGGTATTACGTATTAACATATCTCTCACATTAAAATATCTCTCAGGGATTTGAACATGAGGGACTCTGCCATAAACCCCCTTGATTTACCACTTACTCTCAGCCCAATTGATAAATACGTGCCGTTTTAGAACAGTAGTGTCTCTGTAGTCACAAATTTTTCGGGGTCTGCTGTGTGTCTTGCAATTAAGTTAGTCTTTTAAAATGGCATCTACGGTCATGGCCGGTTTGGCAACAAAAGACTAATTAATCGTGATTCCCCCCTCTAGTACACTGCCATTTTTCCACAAGATTTTTCTGGACTCTAAGAACATTTTCGTTGTCCATAGCCGTTGGAAGAGCAATCCAAACTGTGGACTGCAACGGCATGGGTGGCCTAATTACAGAGCACCAGTGTGTCTAAACTAACATGGTATCAGAGCTAGACTAGAAACCCCAAGCAAATAAATGTGACTTGAGGGTTGAGGGTCCAAAGTCAGCTGGTGCATGAAAATAACAATGGTAGTAACTTCCACATCTCAAAAAACTTGAAGCTTTCGAAGAGATTCCAACAATTTTGATATTTTATCGCGATGACGGAAATTTGAAAACAAAGAACGGACCTAGTAGACAAGAAGAAGGCCTTTACAGGAATATATCGACTGTGTTGCTGGTGTTGAGCTTCGAGTATCAACTCACGGCTCGTCTCCACTGCCACTTTTTTCTTCCTGCCTGAGTCGTTCCACTCCACTTCGTCCATAGCCGGTACCGAAGAAGACGCAAACCTGACATGGCTGGAACGTAATGTACTGAAGGTCGAAGAAGGAAAGCTTTGGCCCCCATTGCCTGAGACGAGATTCGAAACATGGTTGCTGCGCGGACTAGAATTTGAACGAGTGGCGTGGAAAGAAAGGGAAAATGTAAGCCCTTTGGTTTTGTGCCATGCGACCAGGTGCTTACGAGAGATGGTGCCAAGGGCAGGTCTGAGAGCG
Organism: Torreya grandis; assembly: GCA_037957365.1. Classification (NCBI taxonomy): domain Eukaryota; kingdom Viridiplantae; phylum Streptophyta; class Pinopsida; order Cupressales; family Taxaceae; genus Torreya; species Torreya grandis. Next base: position 792,998 of record JARHVA010001229.1, read on the forward strand.
GCTCTTGCAGAGGAAGCAGCTAGCATGGTTTTAGGGGGGTGGATGACTTGGCGACTCCCCGCTTCTTCCCTCCAGCCTCTCCGGCTTGGTCTCTTTACATTTTTATATTTGTAATAATTCAGACTGCTTATAAATAATTATGACGTCGGAAATACCCACCGTGCGCTCATCCCTTTAATCTCCTAAAATAAAATATATAATATACATAATACATGTGGAGAGGGTCGCATTCCCAAGCTTCATCTTCAAATTAGGTGCTTTATTCACAATTCAAAGGAGTGTTAATCTTTTATGTTTTTTTTGTTTTAGAAGTTGTAGAGATAGAAAGAGAGGGTTTTTTTGGGGTGGAGTTTAAGTTATATCACACACTTTGATGTATATGAAGTTTTGAATGTAAGGAAGTAAGTTTAAAGATAATTATGTTTAGGTTATTTGTTTAAAATTTTGAGTTAAAGAGAATGTCTTTTTTAAGAAGGAAAATCGACGTATTTTTAAGGTTGTATTGAAAAAAAACTTCTAGAGGAATAAAACATAGACATCTGGAATATGTACATATCCTATTAAAATCAAGAAGTTAATGTCCACAATTCAAGGGGCTATAAGTACATGTAAAAGATCTAAATCTAAAACCAAGGAGAAAAATAACTTTCCAACAAATATGTGGCATGATGAAGAGTGTAAGGCTACAATAAGAACATTAAAAGTGTCATTGGGTACAACAGAAAAAAATAGGAAAACTTATGAAGTAAGGATGAGGACAAAGAAAGAAGGGTATGTGAGAACAAGGCAAAACTAATATACTCATGAAAACACAATCCAAAAATATTTTGGAGGGAACTATAGAAGGAAAGAACACAAACAAAAAATAACATTACAACAAATCAATGGCTGGAATATTCAAAATAATTATACAAATGGAAAAAAAGAAAAAGACATGACCCTTATAATCAATGTCAAAAAAAGTACTTTTCACAACTATGAACATCTGGCAAGGGATTAAGAAGTTAGCAACATGTAAGACTCAGGGCATAGATGGTTTGCAAATAAAATATCTAAGATGGGGAGTAAATATCCTATCACCACATGTATTACTAAGAATCTGGACAAATGGATTTAACATGCAAGAAACTATTCAAATCAATCCAAATTCAAGTCTAACCTCAAGATTGGGTAGAAGAAAGATGAAATGCAATTGAAGTTATAATAATTTTATTTCTAGCAAGCAAGCATTCACCTCCAAATTGACTTAAGACATGTCCAAATTGATAAGATTATGATTGCTCCTTATAAACTCATAATTTTGCAATAATGAAGACTATGATAACTTGGCAAGAGATTAATTTGGAGCATCTATGGATGGAGGGGTGGCTTGTATAGATGGTGATAATAAAGATGAAAGGCTAAAATTAAAAGTTGGAGTGGCTTGATCAAGGGTCATGGATTTTTCAAATAATTAAAAATTCCTTAGGAGGGTGAAGCATTAATTGAACTAATGAATCAAAAGAAAATTGGAAAATGTTAGAGGTATGGGTTAGTGTCTCTAGGTACATTATGAGGTTCTAGATTTGGTTAGGTGGAGTTAATGAGGGTTAAGGTGTATGTCCGGGGGGAGGGGGGGCGCGGGAAGAGGGGAGAGCAGGAAGGAGGGGGTAGGCCGAGGGGGTTAGGGGTAGGCTTGTAGGAAAGCCCAATGGTAAGTAGGTCAGAGGAATTGGAATTTTAAATTTCCATATAGTGGATAAGACATGGTTAGATGATTAAGTGGGATTGTTAGAAGAATTAATTAGACATAGGAAGGATATAAGGTTAGTGGATAATGTAGAATGAAGGGGGGAATTAGAAAAATGAATAGAAAGGGTGACATTAGGATAACATTATATGGAGTTATGGTTTAGACAAGATTAATAGACGATATTAATGATGATGAATAGACGAGCAATTTTTAAGTGTATATATTTTACCCCTCTTTGAAAGGGCATTACGACTGGATGGAGTGGAAAGAGTAACAGTATTTCAAATAAGAAAGGCATTCGTGGATGTTAGTAAGATTAGTGGACACGTGATAGTAATATTAGTGGACACATGATGCCCCCTCAAGTAGACATGCAGGGAGGAATGAAATGGGTGGCCACTTGAAAGAGGATACGAGGGGTGGGATGAGCTAATAAACAAAGAGAGGTTAGGATGTTACGAATATGATGGAGGATGAAAAATAAAATGGATGTAAGTAATGAGATACAAATAGACTATTCCCCTAGTTAAGACACATATAAGCAAGTGAGGATGATGATGTCATGGTTGTCGACACATCCCAAATAGGGACCAACTGTAATGAGATGATGATAAAAAGTCGTAAACTTTTGACATGTCCTAGGCAAGGACACATGCTAGGGAGAGATGCAAACCAAGATGATTGATAGAGAAGGCCACAAGCTTTCAACGTGTCCCCAAGCTAGGGAGATCTACGGACCAACATAAGATGATGATTGATAAATATGGCCACGAGCTTTTAATGTATCCCAATCAAGGACATATGTTAGGAGAGCTACGAGTTGAGATGAGATGATGATTGGATTAAATAATCGATGGTGTAGCTCAAAGTATTTGTTAGGTGATGATAAAGTAGATAATAAGTCAAAATAGAGAATCAGGTGACCATGGAACGAAGGATGATGAATGGAGACAGGTGGTTGAGCTATCCTTGAGCACGTGGAGGTGTTTGAACACTACCTACGTAGACTTAAGAGACCTCAGGATGATGTAGTTCTCCCTAATACGAAGTTAGACAAGAAGACAATTCATAACAAGGATAAGAATGGGCGACTAAGTGTGACTAATTAGTAGGTTGACGAGGACAAAAAAGGGGATGGGAAGAATTAATAGAAAGAGTAGGATTGGGATAATTAAAAAGGGACCGAATGAGGAAGAGAGGATGAGATTAGATGATAATGTAATAAAGTTGAACGAGTGGAGCATAATGCTTATCTGAAAGGGTGGAAAAGGAGGTAAATCGAGCTCTAAATAAATTTGAGACACTAGGGCAGGAAAGGGTGATGGCAAAAGCCACATGTGATCAATATAGAGGTGAACGAAAGCATGATTGACAATGTCCCATCAATAGGAAAGATTCGATAATTAAGTTTAATATGTGGTTGATGGATTTTTAAGAGGGTAGAGAGGATCAGTTAGGAGGGTGTGCGGGTAGTTTGAGGGAAGTGAATTCACGTATTTCAAGGTGTGAATTCAAATCAATCAAGTATGAATGCATGCCTTCAAAGTTAAAATTTGTTAGGGCCAGGGTAGGAAGGGAACTTATTTACATGGTTGATATTGTGTAGGAGGACTTGCCCTAGATTGAGTGGCCAAAGCAGAGAAGAATAATAGATAAAAAAGTATAGGGGCTGCAGAAAGGGGTAAATGTGGCAGGGTCATCATAGCTACTTGGGAGAGGAGTGGAATAGGTGATTATAAAGTGGCTACAGGTCAAAGAGATGGAGAGGATAGAGTTAATCCAAGTAAGGGATGACTTATAATGTCAATTGGCTATGATGCATGAATAAGTGATATTTTATAGGGGAAAATCATGCATAGAGATATGCACACAACCCTAGTATTATCCGAGGTGTCAATCCTACATGGATGGGTGGTTCAACATGATGTGTAAATTGTTACACTATAGGGCTAGATTCAACATATGTAGTTAGTATAACAACAAGCAAGCTTATAGAAAAGGGACGTAGAGAGACGAATGGCCTAGATGGCCCGTGAGATTGAGTATTAGAAGGAACTATATGAATAGGTAGTGTTAGCCATTCAAAGGGCACCAATATTCTAAGAGAGAAGTTGATCAGAGAATAAAACACTCTCTTGGTCATTAACATAGTCTATGCATTCCCCAATGAGGGTATCTCCATCAATATCAGGGCCAGATATGAGACATGTTATGATTGTAGACAATATATAGTTATTGTTGGCACATGACGTATGATGGATGATATATATTGTTTTGTATGGATGTTATCATGATGATTATGTGATAGGTATAGATGTATGCTCAATGGATATATGATGTATAATGATTGATTGATGTTGTGTTTATATATGACATATTTAGTTAGACTCATTATGTGATGATATAGCTTAGATGAATGACTTGATGTACAAGATATTTGTATGGTCAGTGTGAAAAGTTAATGATATGCATGATGTTATGAGATGATGATGATAATAATGCTCTTAAATGGTTGGTTAAATATGGATGTGCCAAAATAGTTTGGATTGTCCACATGTGTTGGCCTTTGTGCATGTTAGGATGCTAGGAAAATCCTCATGCATAGTAGGTTAGTGGGACGAAGGTAATGAGTTTAGTCTTAATTAAACATTGACCATTTGGGTTGGGTGAGTGGACTTAGATATTAAGAGGGTGTAATGGTTATCTTATGAGTAGATAGAGGATATAAGACTTAGAGAAATGATTAAATATTATAAGTGAGACATGGTCGAAATGATCAGATCAGGCAGCTAGACATGTAATCAGGATTTGTGTGATAGGAGATGGATGTCATGAGAAGTTTTTTATTGTCAAGCCATTATTACTGAAACAAGTCTCATCATAGTCTAAGTAATCTGTTTTAATGTAGTACTAGGTAATATGCACCATGGTACATGTAGATGTGCATGATGACATTTTGCCAAAGTGTATAGAAGGGCTTGGATCACAAAAAAATCATACACAAGATTGCAAAGTAACATGAATGCAATATGTATCCATGGCATAAGTATAGCCAAGGTAACATCATGGCATAATATCTATTGTATGATAGTCAAAAGAAAGACAAGACTAAATTTAAATGCATATATACAAAAAATGACAATTTTATCTAAGATAGGAAGTAAATGACAAGACAATTTGATAAAAATAAAATGATATACAAACAATCAACATAATATAAAAAACATATAACACCCAATTATATACAAAATCAAACCAAGTGTGTTACATTATGTACAAGGTGAGAACAACTAGGTGAACAAATCAAGATTCTGTTATACCTAATTATTTTTGCATGTTGCCTTGGGTAGGGATGGAAACATGAAGATGAATTTTTGAATAATGTCAAAAAATGGGTATGGGTGAATATAAGAAGGAGGGGATAGGAATAGGGATCACATGTGAGGAATAAACATGGACTAGTAGGTCATTGAGGCTAATAAAAGGAAGTCCACTAAAGATAAATTAAGATGAAAGGACTCAAACTTGGGATAATGTGACTAAGGAGTGTGAGATGTATGATAGAGGGAAAGAGAATGGAAGATAAATTTGGCTCCCCAAGAGTCTTATGCTCCTACCCCTTGGTTGACTTATTGAAAATCCTTTCCTACCACTAAGTACTTTTCATATTGTATGTTCGTCCTGAGCATGTGATAGACACACCATTGGGACTACAGTCAAAGGAAGTGGGATGAATGTGATATGGAGTGAAACGATGGAATGGAAGGAAGAAATGTTATGGAAATTGTGCCCTCAAGTACTCAAGATGTTGGGAATGATATTCTTGTAGACAGAGGACTTTCATGATGATGTTGGGAACCCAATTTTCATCATTGTGCTTATCCAAGGTGCCAGAATCCTAGTTTTCACCATTCAACAAAGATATTTTTTAAAATAAGATTATGTACAATAATGTACAAGGACAAGATGAGCCTGTCATGTTTAGACTGTGAGATGTAGATGTTGATGTGGTTGATTACTCAGGAGGATTGGCCTAGAGAGCCATCATGACCTTTTTTTATTATTGATTTTGGTCTCTCTAGACATCTCGACTACTATCTCTTTGTAACCCTAATGAGGGATGATGCTAATCATGTGGATTTGGAGTGTATGAGATGGTATGGAATGTGAATATGTGATGGGTGAATGAAACATAGGACTAACAATTGCATGTGCCATTAACGATGTTGATATAGCTTTTTGTAATTCATGCCATATGACAAGAGCTTTTAAGGGAACCAAGATTATTTGACCTTTTTATTTTTTGATTAGATTTTTTGGAAGATTTACATCCATATTAAGATTTCTTTCGAGGTTCTTTGAATTTACTATTTTTAGTGGATTTTGGTTGTCCCATGGTGCTTGACATTGGGCTTCACCAAAGGAATTTAATTCTTGACTTGGATTATTATGACTTGGACTTGGATTTTGATAAGATTATGGTCGAGTATGTGACTTATTTTGAATTTTTAACATATTAATATTGACTTTAATTTTGATTTTTTGAATTTTATCATGGATCCTGATAAATTTGGCATGTGAAATATTATTTTGAGAAGAGTCAAATGACACATGCTCATGTTTATCCTTATGAAGGAGTGAGATGAATTGATTGTCAATGGGAAGGAAGGGATTAATGATAGTTGAAGGTGAAGAGGATGGGCAAGTGATATCCATGAGGGGGTGTTGACCATTATGTCCCTCATAGGAGGTATTAGGAGACTTAATTTTAACACTAGAGAAAACCTTCTCAAGATTCATAAAAGAATCATCGATAGGTTTTATAGGACTAGTACCTAGAGTTAAATCGAACCTTTTCATATGGTCATTGTTGGATGGTAGAGCTTGATCTTATTTTAATGCCCAGTTCCTGACATGGAGGGTGTGGGGGGGGCAATGCCCCCCCACTATGGTCATTGTGGGGGTTCGGAGGCAATGCCCTCAAAGTAAAATTATAGTTTAAAATGCATTATAAAATATTGTAATTTTGTAGTAAATCTAGACCATTTACTATTAGGTTGCAGATATAACAGTAGAAATTATGTTTGTGCATTTTTACCCTGATATGTAACCCTTTTTTGATATGAGGGCATTGTAATTATGGCAACACATTGTATGTGAGTGAAGAGGATATTGCAGTGGTTATATTTTAGTTTTTTCCCTTCATTTGTTGGATTGAATAATAAGGACTGACTATTTTTGTGTGGACGTAGCCCATATTGGTTGAACCACGTTAAATCTATGTCTATATTGTGTTGTGTTGTCTACATTTTATTTCTATCTTTAATTCATTAATATTGCTTTGGGTTTTATATTCCTAACAATCATCATCTAAAAAGTCCCCTAAAAGTCCCAGAGTATTTTCTACGATGTTATCATTTGGAAACAAATAAAGATACATATTTGGGTTGTAGATATAACGATAGAAATTATGTTTGAGCATTTTTGCCCTAATATGTAACCCTTCTTTGATATGAGGGCATTGTAATTATGGCAACACATTGTATGTGAGTGAAGAGGACATTGCAGTGGTTATATTTTAGGTTTTTCCCTTCATTTATTGGATTGAATAATAAGGACTGACTATTTTTGTGTGGACGTAGCCCATATTGGTTGAACCACATTAAATCTATGTCTATATTATGTTGTGTTTTCTACATTTAATTTCTGTCTTTAATTCATTAATATTGCTCTGGGTTCTATATTCCTAACAATCATCATCTAAAAAGTCCCCTAGAAGTCCCATAGTATTTTCTACGATGTTATCATTTGGAAACAGATAAAGAGACATATTTGGTTGGGTATTGATATCTAATTTGATGGTGCAAATAATAATGTCCTAAAAAATATTTGTTTCAACTACATTTTCATAGATGTTATGTATAAAACTTGTTTCAATATCTTTATCAGGGGAAGATTCTTATGAATCTAAAGATGTGTTTGAAAGAACCTCATGTTGATCTTCATTAGATGAGGTATACCTTAAACCTTGATGCAACTAATGTCTTTTGATACTAAGAAGTTTTAGAATGCCTTGTTCATGAAGGCCTAGTCTTTTCCCTTTGTAATCCATGTTGTGGAGCATTCGATTTGCCTTAGAATATACAAGATCTTGAAAATAAGAAGCAAATCCTCCTTGTTTTAACCATGTATCATCTAACTTATTAGGGTGTTCTTATGATAATAAAGCTCCCTTGGCATATGATGTGGAACCAAACTTATAATCAGTCATCTTTTTCTCCTCCATGGCAAGGAATCCATAGATGTAGGGAGATAAGGGAAGATTACCAACAGGAAATGTTTGATATTCATATTCTCCACACCCCTTATAAATGACCTTTATGTGAGTAGATTCAAGTGAATTGGATGAAAGGGATGGTAAGTCATCGATATGGATGTATTTGTTGGACAATGGATCATATGGAATGCTTCTAGCGTTGGGTTAGTATAAACTATGGTCTAGTCCTTCCATCATTTGGAAATTATAGAAGTACTACATGTTGGATATTGGAGGAGAGCCAAACACAAAAGTCGATAATTCACAAAGAGAATTATTTTAATCACACAAATATTTTGCTATGTTTTGATAAATAATCAATATGAACATAATACAAATACATACGATAATATTTCATATAATAAGGGATTTTATATCCCTACAAAATCTCTCCCAAATAATCTCCAAACTATATGCAACATTATATTGTTATTCCCAACAATATAATATCAACTATCTAATAAAATCTTACTGTATTAACCATATGGTTACTAAAAACCCTGTAACTAATTTTAACTTCTCGATTAATTAACCATAGTAAATACTAATTTACTTAATGGTAACTCACCATGTAAATAGTTATTCCTAACATTCATCCCCCTAGTTTTTACATGGTGAAAAAACATTCACACTCTTATCTATAGTATGTTCACCCATTGTAGAATGCCATGTTTAGATCATGACCTCTATATAAAGAGAACCTCACTCCTCCCATGGTTTTACAGGTTTACCACAAACCTTGGCATGATTAGGAACACCATTTACCTCTAAGAATTGGTATGAACAAAACTGTATACCACCACATACTCTTAGGTCTGCATACTACTAATGCAATCTTACTGCATATACCACTATTATGCAAAGGAATGCATCCTAAATTTACTTTACATGACCACAATGGACATGTCACTGAGGGTCATCTCCATAAAAAAGTAAGGTAGTCACAAGATCTCTGCAATAGCTGCTCTCCTAACTGTTGCCAAAACATTGTTTACCTCCTATGGTTTTCTAGATCTCTACCAAAAACCCTTTCAAGATATATGAACTAACTTACATTGGTGTTTTACGTCCTTTCACAATGTTTTCACATCAAGGAATCATGTTCAAAATTTGCACACAAATTACATAGCTTGAACATGCATATTCTTCTTTTGTTCTTATTATGAAAAACACATAGTGAAAACTATAAAAACACACCACACAAAAATGTCACCACATCATTGGTGTGGCCTTGTCATTGGTGACTAACAAGAGGTCACTAAAAAACCTCCTTCCTCTGTGTATCCTCCATGCTATAGTATGTTGCTTCTCACTCAAAAAATTTGTTGATGAAGCACAAATGCATGAATTTCTTGCATCCTCCCCATAATTTGGACATCACGTACAAGCAAAAATGCATCTATTTTACAATTTTTTACTTTATATGACATATGACTTTTGATAAAATGAATTAACATACAAAATGACTCTTGACTCATTTTTGACACTTCTAAGACTTTTGAAGAATTTTTTGACAATGGTCAAATAATTAAATAATATAAAAACTAGACTGTGTTTTTGACACTTTGACAATAAACCCACAAAATTAACACCTTGAATTTTTGAATTGACTCAAAAATACCAATGACTAAATACTTTTTATATTCACATTTGACTATTGACTTATAATAAATTATAATATATTAGAAGAATTAAATACTGTACTAAACCAAAAAAAGATGCTACTTTCACATTCTCTCATACACAAGAAAGTAATATTTAATTACTTTCCTAAATATGACTGTAACTCCAATCCAAATATTTTAACTAGTACGACATGCTAAGACTAAATGCATTTAACAATCTACTTAGATTAATAAAAAAACACATAATCTCTGACCTAAAGATTATGAAGTCGTTTATCAACTTCACCTGCCAACTGTATTGTGCCAACAAACCTTGGATGACATGGAATGTAATGTAGCTTGATATTGATTGATATCGAGGGAGGAAACCATGGAGGGATGCATGTAAATTCTAAGCAATACATGACCAAGTGTAACCTGAGTCAAATCAAACACATAATTTTGCATGTCAAGGGTATGGTGAGTGGACTATAAATGCTTAAATCTAATTATAGAAGCTGAGTGTAGGAGGAACTCATAAAGACTGATGGCATGATGAGTGAGCCAAACTATCCAAATTGATTTGCACATATCACTAAGACAATCTTGAAAGTCATCAAGCTTACCAAGCCAAATTCCAAACTCATCTAAAAAAATATTAATGTTGAATACAACGCACCTATGAGCCAATCAATACTCTAACACCAAATTTGAATTAAACATCGAGTAGTTGTGAGCACACACTGAAAATGTTGAGGGTTTAACAAAGGTGGATGGGAAAAATATACACAGTGAAAACAAAAGATCCTGATGAAACCCGAGATAAATGAGATGTGTTGAAGTCAAATACTAAATCCTTAGTAGATTCAATTTCATTAACTATTATCTAGCTAATTTTTTTATGCACATGAGATCACATAAACTAATACTATCATATGACTGAATGAACTACATACGTCACTAGTTGATAAGATGTTCATATGAGTCTGCATGCTATTATACAGGACTGTTAGGCAATTGAAGATCTAAAACAAATTCACACTGAATAATCTGATGAACAAATCTATAGGTATAGTGAAACAAATAGAAACAACAAGACGTTAGGTTTGATCCATCACACGTTTCAACATGATAGCAAAGTTAACAAATAACACATGTATATAAATAAAATGATCTCACTATGAACTATATATCAAATGATCATCCAACTCATTAATCTGAGGCAATTATACAATCTATGACATTGCCCCATTTGCATCCTTAATCTCCATTACAAGCATAAGAACAAATGGTATGCTCTGATACCACTGTTGGGAATTGGAGGAGAGCCGAACACAAAAATCAACAATGCACATAGAAGATTATTTTAATCACATAAATAGTCTGCTATGTTCTGATTATTAATCAATATGAACATAATACAAATATATAGGACAACATTTTCTATAATAAGGGATTATATATCCCTATAAAATCTCTCCAAACTATATGCAACATTATATTGTTATTTCTAACAATGTAATATCAACTATCTAATACAATCTTACCATATTAACTATATGGTTTCTAACAACCTTGTAACTAATATTTACCTCTTGGTAAACCAACCATAGTAAATATTGATTTACTTAATGGCAACTCACCATGTAAATAGCTATTTCTAACACTGTAAATCACCATGAATTGTGAATTATATTCTAGAATGGGGAAACTTGAGACATTGGTGGAGAGTTGAAAGAACAACATATATCTCATGGATCCATGGTCAACCTAGAAGAGTATTATATGGGAGATCAAAGTCAACAACATGAATAAGGGTCTGATGGACTACGGGACCTATCATGATGGGGAGGTAGATAGTGCTTGTTGACTATCATTCATTATCATCATATGCTTTATTTATTATCAGATTGGATCCTAGTGAGGACTCAAAATATCCCAATTTCTTAATTAAATTTATATTACAAAGATTAATAACATATCCTCCATCTACAAGGACACACAGTGTCTTATGGTTAGCAACAAACACATCTATATACATGGGCAATTATGGTTAGGGCCAATTAGTGACATGATATGTGGGTTAAAGGTAATCTATCATAATTGTGACAAATGGCTAGCCAAGGCTTGGAACTAACCAACATCAATGTTTGTAGGGACCTTAAATTTATATAGGATTTTATTTAGCATATCATTGTGGACAAATGAAAATTTAAGAAGACTCATAATAGAGATTTACGTTGGGGTCTTCTCAAGTTATTAAATAATGTCGTAATTACCTTCAGGAATTATGAATGGAGTTTTGGAGATGTTGAGCTTTAGTGGATCCTTTTAAGGTGGGGTTTTAAGAGGTGACCCTAGGACAATGATTTTACAACATCTAGTTTTAGTGGCACAATCAAAAAATGCCCCTTTGACTTTGATGACTAGTCATGGCAGAACTAAGGGCTCTTCAACTATTTTGGCCCTAATTTTGATAGTGGCAATGTGATGACTAGACTGATAGGGGGCATGATGGTAGTTAACATGATTGGAAGAGCATGATTGACCTTAGTCCCTAGATGTACCTTTCTATGATTTGTCATGATGAGGGAAGGGATCTTGATATATGTCTAATTGCTAATTTTTAGAAAGAGGGGAAGTATCATCTTCAACTTATATCTCCCCTTTCTCAATCAAATATTGAATGAAGTTTCTTAGTTGCCTATTTTTATGTGTAGCATGTCCTTTGATCCAATGACAGTGACAATATTCATCCTCTTTGAACTAACTAGGATATGGTTTGATCTCATCAAGGGGTTCAATCTCAATCAAGATAACCATATTGGCAGTGATTAGTTTCTTCATGACATTTTCAACTGGTTCTATAAGGTTAGTATAATGTCACTTCCCTATTTTGGTTATTGGTTTACCTCGTGGGACATAAATATTAGAATCATTCATAGGTTTAGATGTAGAGACCAATTTTTTGATTGTTTGGACATGTTTAGAATCAATCATATCATATACAACAACATTTTTATTCTTGTTGAAGAACTTGGGCTTGTCAGAAGAGGTCTTATTCTGATCATTACGATAATATAGCTTGATGACCGCTTTCTCGATACGGGATTATTAAATTTGAATCCCCTTTTTTATTATTTCTTTAAAATTAGTAGTACAATGAAAATTTAGTTGGTGACCCAATTCTGAATTATGGTTATTGATGAAGATGTTGGCCAATTCCTTCTCAGGAATATAACAAGGGAGGCAACTAGCCAAGCCATGCCAACATTACAAGAAAGAGGTGAGACTTTCTCCATTCTTTTGTTTAACATTATAGAGGTATAACATAATTATGTCATGTTCCATGTTAAAATAGAAGTATCATACAAATTTCTTAGTCAAATCCTTGAAGGATGAAATTGATTCTTTTGGTAAGTGTGTGAACCATTCGATGACAGGTCCTATAAGAATTATAGGGAATAGTCAAAGCATGTATACATCATTGTAGGCAACCTCATGGCATGCTATAAATAATTCTTGAACACTGTTGCATAGATCTCCCTTTCTCTATATTTGTCAAACTTGGGTGGCTCAAAATGAATTAGAAAAGGAACTTGGAGAATGCTCATGTCCAAGGGGTAAGAGCATAATTCTTCATATTCATACTTTTTAGATTGTGCTTGTGAGTCAATAGTTTGAAGATCCTCCTTCATGGCTTGTCATTCATTAGAAAAATTAGGATCTATTAAGGGACTTGAAGTTGATGTAGCATTAGGCTTGGGTTTGTGTGAATGTTGGTGGATGTTAGACAAGGGGTTTTGACAGGGCTTTTTCACAAAGTAGGCTTATAGACTTTTGAATTAATCCAAAATGCCAAAGAATTGACTTCGTTGGGTTATTTAATTCAGGATATTGAGCATATATCTCTTGTAATCCTATTCAACTTGATCTTCCAAGGTAGATCTTCCCCTATCAACCTTAGCCCTATTAGCATTTGTATATTAGGGGATATGTTCTTCTTCATCTTCTTCTTGTTTAGGATTGACTATTTCATCATCAACTTATTGAATCAATGGATTAAGATTAGGAAAAGCAGTATGAGGGGATGAAGTTCAAATCAAATTACTTAAGAGACCAATATTAAAAGTGGGTAGTAATTTTTCTCCAATCCCAATAAGATGGGCTAAGAATTGGTCTTGGTTTTCACATATGTATTAGTCAAAGTGGGCTCATATCTCATCAATATTCAAGAAGTCATAGTGAGTGTCATCATCAACACCTAGGGTATGCATATCACTTAGGTTTTATTATTATAAGTGTGTTGCTCACCTAGCATCTTAATGATATATTCTGCTTGTTTAATCCTTGTCCATCTTTCAATTTTTGAGGGCGATTTTGGGGTGCCATATGAATTGAATGGTGTAGATGGGTGATAGATGAAAGGACTGAATGATGAATGTGATTTGAGATTGCCTTATAAATAATGTTGTTTTGATGTGTAAGAAGATTAAGAAGTCTTGAGTAAAAGAATGTCTTTATAACTGAGCATAAAGGGGATATCCTAAAGTAGAACTAAAGTTTTAGACCTAATATAGATAGGTGTTGGATTTTAACAGACAATATGACAATGGATAACAAAGTGTCGATAATGATAAGGTTTGAACTATCAAAAGGACATGGTATCGACAAGTGCCCAATTTTAAACTTATAAAGTAATGATAAAACTATGATGGGTGCTAGTTATAAAATTGGTAGAATAACAGGATTAAAGATGATGAGTACTAAGTTTGGGATAAGTGAACTGATAATTTGCTAGAAATGGTAACCAAATGATGAGTATAAAATTGGGTATAATAATGAGTAGGGTGATAGATGACATGGTAGTATGAGGACAAGGGGAGAGTGTATGGAAAACACATATGGTGAAATGATGATATTCTTAGTCAGATAGAGTGATATGCAAAGGGAGTGGATGTTAAATAAGAAGGATATGACCAATGACTAGCTCAAGTCTTAGACAACTATATGCTCAAGAGATGGACGATTATGAGATTTTAAGGTGTAATTGATTAAGACATGGAAAGAGTTATGATGAAAAGTGATTCCAAGGAAAGCATAGGTAAATAATAGGATGATAAGATGGATAAGGGTAGGTATGATAAGTGATGAAAAAGGAGTGAAGTGGTTGTTAATTAGACAAGTTTTTATTAACTTGATACACACTAGGTTTTCTTGGTTTTGGGTAAAGGTTTAGAGGGCTCACAAACAATATTGGCTTTAATAACACTTAGACAATCACACAAAAACCACAAACCTATCTTTAGTAAACTTGACATGGGAGTGTAACTCAAGACCCACCCCACCTTACAACTTCATAGTGAGAGGAAAAGTTTAAGGATTAATTAATGATTTAAATTAAATGAAGGTGGTCTCCCACCCTCTCTCACCATTTGTACCTGGTGGGTAATTTTTAAGGGATGTTGTTTTCTCGATAGTAATTGCCTATTATGATAGAAGATCCTAAGCTAGGTTTAGATAGGCTTGTTAGGGGAGTCCCTAATATATGCGAGGTGCATTGGGACCCAAGTCCATGTAGGGGATTGCCTAGTGTCTGGTATTGGATACTTAACTCCTCACTTTATGGGATCTTATATGGGGTATCCCACTTAGTCTAATGATAATTATCCCTAATATTTATAATCCACCAAAACAAAAAGTGTGGTTGAATACGTGGTGATGAAATCCATGTCACCAAACCCCAATGACTAATGAAAAGTGTGTGGGGATGAATTCCATGTCACATTACCCCTAAAAAATGGGAAGGTTTATCTATTGTTTTTAATCCTCCAAGAATCATCGCTAAAGACACAAATAAGAGAGCATACACCACCCTGGCCTTCAGATATCACACAAGTAGTATACAAAGATCACAAAATGTTATTTGATATGATTAGCTAAGTGTGATTAATAAGCAAAAGAAGTAAGTGATCACAAATGATTAAAAAACAAGGTTGTTAGCCAAGTCTTGGACTGATCATTCTGCAAAACAAAAAGATTAGTAGTTTTGATTCAACTAGCCTTTGACCAATTGTCTTGTCAAGCACACAAGTTAGTAATTTTGACTTTTTAACAATTTTGATTGTTGATCTTGAGGGGGAACCTACAAAAATAACATTAGTAGTTTAATAGTTTTTGTCTTTGATAGTCATGTACCTACAAGTTAGAAAGCTTCCTTTTTATTTATGTATTTTATAAAAAGGGAAATCCAATCATATTTAATATACAAATTTTATATTTACAAAAACAAAGATAATATACTAAATATTATAAAATGACTATCAAAATGATGATAACGGAAAAAACTATAAATTTAGGTTTATTTGTACTACTATCCAACTAAACTTTTAAACTAAAGTAACTAAGATAACTTTTTATCATATTACATGTAAAACATATAAATTACAAATTACTATTATAGATAAAATAAGATTAAACTACATATAAAAGACTTTAAAAACTAATATAATTCAAATTATAAAATAAGATTAAATTATAAATAAAAGACTTTAAGAACTAATATAATTCAAATTATAAAATAAGACTAACTAACATTAACACAATGTTTTGACAAAACAGGGCAATCACTAAATTAATGTGTGACACGTGGACCATTAGCAGTTGTGGCAGATATACACTGCTACGAATCTCTAGAAGGACGTAGAATTTAAAAATCCTGTGGGCCTTTTTAACATAACAAATGGGCTAAAGGAGAAGTGGAGAATCCGATAGGTTCAACCTACACTTGTTAAACATAGAAACCTTATGCAAGCAGTGTAAGAGTCAATTATATTTGATAATTATTATTAGTCCCAAGGGATAACTAAAGGAAGCAATTTCCTTTAACCTTTGATTAAATTATCCTTTCTCCACCAATCAAAACTTATTATTTTTTATGTATTGAAAAAATTAAAATTTTGTAATAGTTAACTTGTACATTTTTTAACGAAAAAAAAAAACATTTAACTATATTTTGATTGGTAGAAACTATGATGATGTTATTAAGGTGCCAATAACTGAAGTCATCTACATTAACTGCAAATGCCAAAAATATTGAAAAAAATAATTTTATAGTTATTGTAATAAATACTAGAACTGTATTATTTGAGGGTTGTTACATATTTTTAGAATTTATCCCACGAATTTGACGTAACTTTTTTTTTGGTTTATGATTTTGCAGATGCATTTTTATTTTGACAATAGTAGGGTAGCTGCACATCTTGAATTGACATATGCTTTGACAGTTTTGTCTCTTCTTTTTTCCCATGATTTATGATGCTACAGGGGTCCTGATTTTATTCTTCTTTCAAGCACATATATGTTATGGGTCACATAAGAATGTCAGTTGTTTCACATGATTTCAGAATATTAATGATCATTTTTGTATTTTCATGTGTTATTCTTATATTGAATTTGACCATTTCTTGGGCTTCTCCTAACTTTTTTTGTCTGCATATTGAAACCCTGGAGATACAAAAATGGTCGCAGATAGATTATCCTCTGTCAACAAGATGAAAGGCTTATGGTGTGGAATACACAGATGAAAAAGGGTTTATGCACAGTGTTGTATTATTAACCCATGGAGGAGAAGTTATTATCTCATCAGGTACTTTGGGGAGTTCATAACTACTTCTATTAAATATGATAGGCCCTATAGAGCACCTAGATTCTTTAGGCATTCTAGTAGTCCTTGATCTACCTAGTGTAGGACAGGGAATGGCAGATAATCCATGAAATGGTATTTCATTGATATCAACCCTTCCCCTTGAATATTCTCTAATCCAAGTGGTGGGTATAACTGAGACAAAATTCATTAAAGCATCCAACACACTAGTTTAAGTTCTATTTAATGACAGATATGCCTATTTGGGAACCATTATGGAAAAAGGTTGTAGGCCCCATCTCAAAGGGAGAGATCCATCTAATAACTGGAGACATCAAAGATAATCCTTCTATTAGTTTCAATTATTGTTCACACCCCCAAGATGTCCAAAAATGTGTTAATGGATTGAGAACCATTGTTAGAGCCTTGAGAACCCCTTACCTAAAGACTTATACATTGACCTTCATAGTTCCTCATCTACCTGTAAACACACATAACTTTACAGCCATGGAAGAATTCTACAGGAATAATGTAGCTATTATATGGCACTATCATGGAGGCTGCCAAATGGGTTCTTGTTGTGAATGAAAAATACCAAGTGCAAGGAACTAATTCTCTATGTGTTATATATGGTTCAAATTTTAATAAGTCCCCAGGGACCAATCCATAGGTTACAGTAATGATGCTCACAAGGTATAATAAATTCTCAAATTTTTAGGATTTCAAGACTTCTAATTTATGATGAAATACTTCTAGGTCTACCTTGGATGAATTCAACAAACTAATGTTTAGAGTCTTTCCAAACCCATATTCAGGTGAAATCTGCTTTATTTTTTTAGTGTTTTAGCACTTCTTTAATTATGATGACATACTTCTAGGTCTACCTTGGAGGAATTTAAAAGACCGATGTTTTGAATCCTTTCAAACCCATCTTCAAATGAGATCTGCTTGATTTTCTACTCTACTCCCTTGAAAATGGCTCCTCATCTTTAGGGGATATATGCTTGAAGCCTTAAGGTGTCCTCTCATGATAGGTCTACCCATCTTTAGTGGAGCAGACATTCAAGCATATCTTCCATGAAAATGGGTTCAGAAGGACTTGAAATGTTGGGTTTTCTAAACTCTTACAAGAGTAATCCTAGAAGTATTTGATCATAATATTAAAAATTTGTTTATTTACCCATCTACAGGTGAGATCTGCTTGATTGTCTGCTCCCCTAAAGATGTCTCTCCATCTTCAGGTGAGATATGCTTGAATGTGGCTTCCTTTAAAGATAGGTCTCAGAATATTCAAGGGAACATACATTCAATCAATTCTTCCATAAACATGGGTTCTAAAGGAATCAAAAAGCTAGGTTTTCTAAATTCTTACAACCCCAGAAGTATTTCATCATAATAATAATTTTTTTTTATTTACCTAATATTAAAAATCCTTTTTAAAACTTTTTGTAATTTGCTATATTGGATTTCCTCTGATTGTTTTTATTTTTTCAATTATTCAAGTATATAGGGTTGCAAATTTTGAAAGAGAGATTGGCAAATTTAGAAGCAAAGTCCCATCAATAGCCTCCCCCACATATTTAGATATGTGGTGACTGTCTAGCACAAGTCCCCTTTCAGTTGAGAACTTCACATAAATGTTTAGTTGGTTTATGTTTTATTGTAATCCAGGGCTTCAATATCCATTACAAATTTAAATATATTGAGATAAATATTGTATTAATTAAAATTTAAAAAGTCTATAGAGGGGTAAAGAATACCCTTTATAGTGCTAAAAAAATGAATAATCATGTACTGAATGTGTAAATTATCAATACTTTTAAATTTCAGGTTGCTCAGCTCTATAATTTGAAAGAAAGTTTTCAATGTATTTATTGAAACCTAGTTTCATATATTTATTTATGGTAACAGATTATCTAAGACATTCTTTTCCAATTTTTATTTATAACAAATTTGGGAATAAACTTGGTTTATGATAGAAAGAATTTGAATGACCCAACTTACATGTTAGATACAAAAGGGATGAAGGATGAGTTTCAGGCCTGATTGTTCGAGTATATTTCTCATTACATTAGTTACTATTGTGACAAGTGCCTTATTTCTCCTCAGTCTACTCTGATCATTTGGCTACTGCTAGAATGAAATTGTAATGACCAGATGAACAAAGGGATCAAATTCTTATCCTTGGCTAAATCATAAGTATGGTAAATCCATTTCTTAAAACATTTCAATTAAGGTTTTAAATCAAAGTTATGATTCATCCATTTCTTAAATATTTCACTGTAATCATTAGTATAATACATCCATTACCTTTAACATTTTAGTTAATGTTTGGAACCATAAGTACAATAAAAATATTATTATACAAATAATTTTAATTAAGGTTTGATCAAGAAATCATTATTATTGATGGATTCTGGTTCCTAATCTTGCAGGTTGATTACATTCTTGGTAACAATCCAAGAACCACAAGTTACACGGTGGGTTATTGATCTAATTATCCCTTTGCAAATGAAAGAGACAATTATCACATGTTCTTTCTTTTAGGTGGAAGCCTCTCACAATTCAACTATTTGGGTCATCACCAGAGAAACTGTCAATACCATCCTCTAGAATCTCATCTGAATTAAACAAGAATAATGCTCAAGTTGATTATCAGAACACATTGAGGAAACAAATCATAAGCCTAACTTTGATATCACACAAATGACTACATTCAAGGATTCAAAGAGATAAAAGACCTGCTGCTTTTGTGAGCAATATGTACCAGATTTGTCAAGTGGAGATGGGCAAGCAGCCACTAAGATATAATATCTTTTCATCTGAGAAATGGAAAATAGAAATTGTGTTGTTTGTAAGTCTAAAATTAGTATTTTCAGCTTTTGTCTTGCAATTGTACCAAGAACCAATTTTTTATTTTCTTGATTTCATTGAGCATTGATCAGACTGATTTGTCAACTTGTATCATCAATTGATAGTGGTTTCCAATGTAGCGGATAAAGACCGTAATGGCCAAATAACACTATATATGCTAAAATTTATTAGATAACCTTATAAATTATAATGGATATGCATACTTGATAATGGTTTAGCAGATACGATTGTAACGATTTTACATAATTAATATTTTAATACAATAGATTTATTGTAGAATATATCATATACATGCTAAAATTTTGAGAAGACCGTATATTGTCTCTTATAATCATTATGGTTCTAAAAATTGTATTTTATTTTGTACTTAAAGTGGAAGTATTCAAGTATATACAACAATGATAGACATAGTTTCTCTTGAAAAATGACCCGCACCAATTTACTTTTACAATGACGTTTAGAACAAATTACAATTCTATTTAACTCATGCAGGGACTTGGCACATGGCACCCTTGTTTTTGAACCCAATAACATATCAATGAGACAACCAAATATATTTTATATAGAATGCGTAACCTAGACTACCAATTTCAATATATTTGATTTTTAAAGGCACTATATGTTAACTGCAAAAGATTAATAGTATATATACTAAAAACATTTAAAACTATATAGAATTCCTACGAAATGGATTAAATTTTTTATTTTTTGGACAAATTAATGTCACTCTTTTGTTGGACATGGGTCAGATTATAATGCCAACCTTAAATTCTTAATAAGGCAGTTGTTAATGGTTTTGATATATAAGACTAATTGATATTTGAAAAATAAAACACCATTAATATAGCATTTTATACTTAAAAGCTTTTGATATTGTATTGATAGCTACCAAAATAACTTTTGAGGATATACAACCGCAATTACACCAGAAGTGCACAATTTTCCTATTAATAGCTAACAATTGCCCCTATGGTGCAAGAACAGTTGGAGGTAGATAAAAGTAGTTCATATTTGATTTACGATAATGATGAAGTTGTTTTTGCTAAGTATTTATATCTGTTTTTGATTGCTTTGTAAATATTTTTGGTTTTAAGTCGTGTAATTGAATTATCAATTTCTTTAATCATTTGGATTTTTCAAATTTGAAATGAACTTACATAAATATATTATCAAACATGTAAATAAATATTATGGTTAATATTGTTTGTTGTTATTTTAGTGCATAAAAATGTCCTAACGAGTTACTATAAGTTTATTTTCTATATTTTTGAAAAAGAGTACAATTTAATATATTTTATAATATATACTTTAATATTATAATAAATTATATAATCTATATTTTAATATATTTTTTCAATAAATATTATATGTTATTTTACATATTGTGTTATGCAAAATATATAATTTAGGTCTCTATATTATATTAAATTTATATCTTGTATTACATCTTTAACATATAAATTTAAAACTAATATATATTAATTGTTTATATTATATTAAATATATAATATTTATGCCTTATATTGCATCTTTTTTTATAGATAAATTTAAAACTGATATAATTTAAGTATCTATATTATATTAAATTAATATAATTTGGATGTCTATATTATATTATAATATATCAATATATTATTATATATAATTTATTAATATATATAATATTTAAATATTATATCAATAACAATATTGATCTTGATTATTTTTTATAGCAATTCATGTGCTGAACCAATGCAAGCTCCATCGTTATAATGACCATGCTACTCCCCAGGCATCCCCTCCTTTCTGTTCCAAATGACACCATTTAGAAGTAGTCTTTTCCATTCTCAATATCAACATTTCTACCCATAAATATCTCCAACTTGAATGCCAATGGATCTTCCCACACACTTGGATCTCTTCCTATCATCCAAGCATTCATGATAATTCTAGTTTTGTGAGGGATAAAATATTCATTGACCACACAAGCTAGAGTTGATTCATGGGGCAATAACAAAAGAACAGTTGGATACAATCTCATAATTCATTTTACCACTCACTCCAGATACTCCATGCTTGCCAGATCACTCTTTTTTACCAACCTTTCTTTGCCTACTATGGATTCTATTTCTTGCTATAATTTTTTTCCATGCCAGGGATGTTGAGCACCGCACTCATCACCCACTCTAACATAATAGATGTTGTTTCAGCTCCAATGATGAATGAATCCTACAAAATTTAATCTACCAAATTAAATTAAAATATTAATGGGTGTGTCATAGAAAAATGGTAAGAGGCATACAAAAATAATGGCTTTAATGTTTTTTATTATGATTGTGAGGGCATCGGTATCGTCCTCTATTTCCAGTAACATATCAATGATGTCCTTGCAATACTAGTTTGTTGGTCCACCACTTTCATCCTCTACTTCCACTTACGATGATGGTGTTCATCTATTATTTCTCTAATAATTTGGTCAAAATATTTAATCACCTTCTTCATTCATTGCTTTATGCCTTGCAAGTTAAGCCAACCTATATAGGGAATTAAGTCCCTCACAATGAAATCTCCCACTATCTTTGTTATATGTGATATCATTTATTTGATTTCTTTGCCTTTGTCATTGTCGCTTCCAACCAGATGGTCTTTGTCAGAATAATGTCTTTTGTACTTGCCCCCTAAATAGGCACTTGTTCATCGACATAACTAGTTATCCCTCATTATTCTTTCCCAATGTTGTAATATGTTGATTTGCCTCACTCTAAATGTCTTCTACAGGCCAAAACTCTTGGTCTAGAGCATTCCATCTGCTAGTATTTGATTTCATCCCCTTTTTCTTATGGAATGGTGCTCAAACCTAAGGGATAGTAGCTTGGAGATGCCCTAGTAGCTTTCAATTTTGCCATATGAATGCAGTATTCTCATAATTCAAAACCTAAATGTGTTATGTTTTCCCATATATGAGTATCATTTTATCTGACAATCCTTTTGTTGAGATCAATCTCCGCACATATTTGGGCATATGTGTATAAGCTCACTATAGTTATTGCCTTATCATTTTTAATAAATGTGCCCAAGACGTTTCCAATTTCTTTAGATGCATACCAAAAGTGTAATGGCAAATTTAGGAGTCAAACCCAAACTTGCATTTTGGAAACTGAATGAGTATTTTGATCAAATTTTGGAAATAGATTAGTGTACAATCCTGCAGTTCCACAAAACTAGGGACCTTCCTAAAAAATTAATTGATAGTCCTCTTGAGCATAGAAATGAATAATAAAAAAATCTTTTGGAAAAAAGGGATATCTCATATTGCTTTGACCAAGTCAAATAAACCCATTGATATAATGCCAAAGTAGTTGGCCAAAGCCCATTAAATCTACAAATGTTCGATTCAGCTGATAAAGTGGTTTGATACTAAATCACATCCTCATTGGATATTTCCACAGTTGACACCTCTTCTGCTTGCTCTACAAAATAAGCACAATGGGAGGAGGTGACTGTTAGGGTGTGGAGCTAAAAGCTTCACCTTAATGCAAACTGGGAGGTTTCTGAGCATGACAGTCACCGGCATCGACAGGCCACAATCGACGTCGATCAGGGGACAGTACAGAAGGAAACTGACATCGACAGGGATCGGTCGGTGTCGGTCACCTCCAAGTAGAGAGGGACTGATGTCAGTCGCCTATGGCGGTTCCAGAACTGCTGTTGACGAACAGTCAGTTAAGTGAATGGGTAATTTGCATGATGAAGACCAGTTCGAGTCTTGCGCCGCAAGTCTAATCATTGTATGCATGAGATCTATATAATAGACTTATGGGCTGTATTATTAAGTGAAGAACTATGTAGAACTTGGAGAGTTCTTCCCATGGTAGAATCAAGTAGGATTCTTCATGTATGTAAGATCAGGTTTGATATGCAGGGTGTTATAGGATCATGGTGGAGATCTACATGTGATAAGTAAGATCAGGTTGGTCTATAGGGATGTGTGTATGCAAGGGTCAGAAGAGGATCGACAGGAGAGCAAGATCAAGGTTACAGTAATACATTAGGAACAGGATCATGGTGAGATCTACTTGCAGTACCAGTTCATACTCGATTGTACTGGACGTACAATGAGTTGAACAACAGCTTATGTTAGCTGTGTGTTGTGACCTATTGAGAGAAGATTACTCAGGTGGGAATATTACTTGGAGCCCTTGAGGAGGAAGCCTCACAGAGGTGGAAGAAGAGTGTGATCTCTTTATTGTAATTTCCTTTGTAATGAGTTGAATACAATTGTGTGTTGCCTCTCATATTCTGTGTGTTTTCTCATTGATAGTTATTTGTTCTTCTGGTTATTTCTGCAATCTTAAGTTGCTTATACAATGGTAATCATGTGTGCTCTTAAATTTGACAAGTTGTGTCAGAGCTTCAGGGAAGTTCAGTCCTGTCAAATGGTATCAGAGCATTTGACAGGACCGAAGTTCCCCAAAGCTCTGACACGACTTGTCAGATTTAAGAGCACACATGATTACCATTGTATAAGCAACTTAAGATTGCAGAAATAACCAGAAGAACAAATAACTATCAATGAGAAAACACACAGAATATGAGAGGCAACACATAATTGTATTCAATTCATTACAAAGGAAATTACAATAAAGAGATCACACTCTTCTTCCACCTTTGTGAGGCTTCCTCCTCAAGGGCTCCAAGTAATCTTCCCACCTGAGTAATCTTCTCTCAATAGGTCACAACACACAGCTAACACAAGTTGTTATTCACCTCATTGTACGTCTAATACAATCGAGTACGAACTGGTACTCCAAGTAGATCTCACCATGATCCTGCTCTTGATGTATTACTGTCACCTTGATCTTGCTCCCCCACCGATCCTCTTCTGACCCTCGCATACACACATGCCTGCAGACCAACCTGATCTTACTTATCACATGTAGATCTCCACCATGATCTTGCAACAACCTGCATATCAAACCTGATCTTACATACATGAAGAATCCTACTTGATTCTACCATGGAAAGAACTCTCCAAGTTCTACATAGTTCTTCACTTAACAATACAACCCATGAGTCTATTATATAGATCTCATGCATATAATGATTAGACTTACAGCTCAAGACTTGAACTGGTCTTCATCATGCAAACTACACATTCACTTAACTAACTATTCGTCAATAGCAGTTCTGGAACTACCACAGGCGATCGATGTCGGTCCCTATCTATCTAGAGGTGACCGACACTTGCCGATCCCTGCCGATGTCAGTTTTCTTCTGCACTGTCCCCTGACCGATGTCGATTGTGACCTGCCAATGCCAGCGACTGTCATGCTCAGAAACCTCCCAGTTTGCATTAAGGTGAAGCTTTTAGCTCCACACCCTAACAATCTCCCACTTGGAGATAAACAGTTGCACCTGTACCTATACCAGTACTCTATCTAATCTGCATCTTGGCTTGTATTCCTCTTCAAGCTCAATCTTGAAGACTACCCACCACACTCCTTGTGGTGTTAATCTTGTGCCTGACTTTCTTCATTCTCAGCATACCTTCTTCTACCATTGCTATACTCCCACTCAAATAGCAACCCCTGTGAGTAACCTATAATCGAAAAACCACTAACCAGATCTGGGCCATCTGTTAGTCAAACTCGCTCTAAGAACATCCAACCTCACTCTGATACCACTTGTTGGGGATCAACCAATAATGTTGATTACACTTGTGAAAGCAATAAACACGAAATTAAATCAGAATGATAAGTAACTAGAATGATAAATAGCAAAGAATAAGAGATACAAGAAACCACCCTGAAAACTTGTATTAAACTCTTTACAGAAGGAATACAATTGAAGAAACTTCTTTTCTTCCACACCTCTCTCAGATGTACAGATCTCTCTCTAGATCTCTTTCCCTCAAGAGCTCTCTCTATCAATTACAAATCAACTCTAACAACCTGGAATGATTCACATATACAATTCTGTACTGTTCTTTCAACATTTACTCATACAATAAGCTAAGAAGAATTATCCTATTATATAATAATTAGGAAACATGAGCATACATTTACAACCAATAGTTATGCCTCTTAAACAAGGGCTCTAAAATATTCTTACTTAAAATAGAGATGCGTACTTAAAACTATCACTTAATCCCATCATGCAAACACTCAGTTCTGTCCACGAAAATAGCTTTTTGGACGCACAGGTAACCGACATCGGTTCTTGCTTGTTTGCCTGTGACCGACGTCAGCTGATCCCTACCGACGCCGGCATCTCTTAAACTGCTCCTGACTGATGTCAGTCGCTCCTGATCGATGTCGGTGACTGTGTAAACCTGCAACTTCTGTAATGCGCTCCTTTGGTGAAGCTTTTAGCTCCACACCTTAACAGTGGCTTTAGAATTTTTGATTTGGAGGTAGATGTTTTAAGTGCTTCCTGGAAAGACACTAGTTTGGAAGAAGAAGGTTGTCCCAATCTTGTAGCTACACTACATAGCCTTGAGGTCATGATGATATATGCGTCCTTTCCTATATTATAGAAAGACAAAGGGGAAGAATCTTGAAGCTGCCTGCCTTGGTGCAAAAGTCATTAAAAAACATCTAGGATATGTAGAGAATGCTCTAGTTTCTGCTTTAAATCCACTACTAATTCTAAAAGAACACAAATACATAGGGTTTTCCTACAAAGGGAATAAAACATAATATGAAGTCCTATCTTATTAACCCCTGATCTCATACCAATAAGAATATCTCTAGGTGTCTTTTTTACTCCCCTTTCTTTCATCATTCTCTACACATTTTCCTTCTCATCCCACCTATGAGATGCATCATATAAGTTTGATGGCAGATGTCATTTTGAGGATCCAACTTAAATAGATGCATTACAACTCATTCTACTAGCATTATATTCTCGTGTATTCTGCAGACACCAAACAAACACCTCCACATAACAACAACATGTTTAAATGGCATCTTTTTAATGAAGTCAAATGCTTCATTTAGGATCTCAACTCGAATAAAAAAATCAAGCATATAGGCATAATTTAGCCTTTCAAGCATGATGTGGTAATATCTAATCATAGAATCAAAATATTTGTCCCTCTTCCCCCATACCCACAAGATAGTAGGCAGATAGAACATTGACAAAGGTAACATAGTTTGATCAAATTTGCAGATCCAAACATATGCCTATCTTTGAGAAGAGATGTCTGATTGCATTTTTGGGATACATCTATTTTTATATATACTTCAAAGGTAGGAGGAGGATGTGGAAGGTCACCAATCTTGAGGAAGATGAAGTGGTTCGAATTCCATGATTTATAGCATTACAGAATTTGAGAAATTACTATTTTTAAAAACTTAATATTTTTAAATTGCATTATTAAACTTTAAATTTAGGACACTTCAATTGGGATTTCAGAGGTCAAAAACCATCGAGCATAGATTGATGCCATCTCATTGCATTCTCCTCATTCTTAAATTTCTAACGGTTCAAATGAAGCTATGGTGCGAATGTTATGGCTCCTAGAAGTTCTGCCACCAATTGGGGTAGAATCGTCACCCAAATTATCACTTGAAATGTTGTTTAGATTAGTTCGATATCACCCTAGAATAATACAATACTTCAAAGAGTTCAATATCTTCCTTACTTTGGCCATTCATGGCATATCCCCCAATCATAAATGTCCACAAAAATGTGTTTTGGTGTTGCAATTTATGAAATAGTTTTCAAGCCTTTTCTAAACTCCCACCCTTTACATTCATATCCACAAGAGCACTGTCTAGATTGACATCAGGCTCAAACCTACTCTAAATTATATCCTGATGAATCTCAGCTCCTAGATCTAGAGTAGCCAATTTAACACAAGCTAGGAGTACAGTAGCCAACATAATATGATTTGATCTTGCATCTATTTTCTTCATGTGTACCAATAATGCCAAGGCATTTTCCACTTCCCCATTATATACAAACTTTGCCATGACCCCATTCCAGGTATTCCAATTTGATACTTCAAATATATTCTCAAATAGGCAAAAAGCCTCGTCTAAGGTCCCATTTTGTGCATACCAGGAAACCAAGACTCACTATGGCATTTTGTCAAACACAACTGCTCTACAACACCACTTGCCCCAAACCACCATTATTCAAAACCAATCTATTAATAATGGAATATAATATTTTATCCTTTTATGGGACAAATCTTAGAGCCTCACCTAGTGTATAAATCTTCAGCTTAATTAATAATTGATATTTAAATGCTTTTCAATGTTTCCTTTAAGTGGCACCTATGGTATTGTAACCAAAGAAGCAACATTACACATTAAAATGGATTAAATATTTATAAAATGCATATACTCAAACTTCTTATCCTACTCTGGCCACCGGATATTTTTAAAACTTGTATTAACTTTAGTCAATCACAACCAATTATTGGAATAGCTCCCCTTTGATTGTTTGCTTCAAAGCTAGTATTTGATTTATCTCCTCATTACTTTTCAAGAATAGTTAGAGTAGGTTCTTTGAATATCCACTCACCATTGTAACACCACCTTCCTTTTTCATTATCGACATGCTCTGCGAATCATGAAGGTTCCAAAACATAATCCTCGGGGGTGTACTAAACTCTACATCTCTAAAAAAATTCTTTATTACCTTGTAATCTATTTCCCACAGATTCGTAGATGCCTAGTTGAACTCCATATCATTGAAAAAAAACAAAATTTTTATCATCTTCTCCCTTAGTAGGTTACATTTGCAATCCAATCCCAATATCAGGTCAAAAGCTTTTTGGGAATCAATATTCATTCCTCACTTCATTTTGGTTGTAAATTGATATTTTGCCACCAATAATTCATTGCTCACTAAGTTGTAGGTTCATGGCTGAAAGTGATGATGTGGAATCTATAGGGATCCTCACTCATGTCTAACACCAACAATACTAGAGTGATGCAAACTTGCATGGGAATTCTATTCATGCTGCTTGACATGTCATACACTGCTAAACTATTAAAAAACTTCCCTTCTTTTGTCATGTTTCCCTGATTTGTTTCCATTGAAGCTCAACCATGTTATCATTTCTCTATGATTTGACCACTTGTTTGATAATTTTATGAGGAAACACTGCTCTGATAGCTATTTTCCTTTTCTCGGCTTTCACATCTGCAAGAAATTAGGTGAATCTATCTAGGTTGTGCTTAATGAAAAGTTCCTTATAATTATTCATAGCCATGGAGGCCACTCTGTTGTAAGGTAATTCACCCCATAAATTTGCACTCATATACAAATCGGGTAAATGCATAGCCTTTCTTAGTGAAACCAACACCTCCTTCCTCAGCCTGTCATGGACCTTGTAAGCGTAATGCCGTTCATCTGCCATGTTGTTATACTCTTCATGTGGAAAGACCTTACATGTAATGTTCTTGCATAGTAGGGTGGAAAGATCATATGACGAGTCGAGAGAAGGGAACCACTTTGTTCTAGGCTTAAGCAAGGGTTTTTATGGGACTTAAGTGCTTCAAAGTCCTTGAGCAGTAAATCGATAAAACATTGGGCTACTTAATCGTGTAGTGCTCTATAATATGAATCTTTGGAGTAGCATTGGAGGGCTATATGTTGGGGGATCACAAGAACAACACCTGTTTTGATCCCACTTTGTTAGGATCTTGCTCCTCAGAAAGAGCACAGTATGATTACCAAATATAAGCAATTATAAATGCGGAAATAACCAGAAATACAAGTAACTAGAATTCACCAATAGCACAGAATATGAGAGACAATACACTATCTTGTATTAACACTTTACAGAAAAGAATACAATAAAGAGCCGCCACACTCTTCCACCTTACAGAGGCTTCCCACACCTCAAGTGTACAATAATTCTTCTACAACACTCTCCTACCAAAAAAAGGGTCCCAACAACAAACTCACAAACAGAATTGGCGTTCACCTCTGCAACTAGTCAGTAATAACCCTACCAGTTCACCAAGCACTCCAAAGTACTTCAAGTTGATCTCCCATGAACCTGCAACCTGCAATTCAACAGACCATACTCACACATGTAGATCTCCTATGAGCTTGCAACAACCTACAACTCAATGATCTTACACTTAGAAGGAACTTCCTTGCCTTCCTTATCTTATATCAATTACAATACATGCCAATGGGTCTATAAATAGATCCCAGAGTTAAACAATAACTTAGACTCTTAATTTAGACAATTATCCTCACAGCTCAAGACTCTAACTGGCCTTTACATGCAAACACTTCGTTCACTTAACTAACTGTCTGTGCAACGAACAGTTTTGGAACACACAGGCGACCGACACCGGTCCTTGCTTGCCTAGTTCTGTCGACGCCAGCCGACTCCCTGCCGTTGCCGATGGCCTTCTGCACTAGTCACGACCGACGTCAGTCCTGCTGCCGACGCTGGTGCTCCTGGATCTCAGCAACCTTCTGTTCCTTCAGTTTGCAAAGAGTTGAAGCTTTTAGCTCCACAATTTAACAATCTCCCACTTGGAGATAAATAGTTGCAACCTATACCTGTACTTGTACTTCGTCTAGTTTGTTCCCTTGGCTTTGTATCCCTCCTCAAGATCACTCTTGAAGACCAACCACCACAAATCCTATGGTGCAAACCTGTCACCCAAATCACCTGCCACATCCACATCTACAAACCATGTAGAAAATAACCTGAACCTGCATAACATGTGCACCTGCTTCTAGTCCCTGTAAGAATCCACTGAACTGCCCTTCAATGGTTCTCTCCCAGATTGGCTCCAACTTGTGACAACTCCCACTGCTTGGGAAAACTTAGGTTTAGTTCATACTATGCACTCAACCTCATCATGTGAATCAAGACCCTGTTCTGTGAACTGTCCAACCATCGACGTGCTAACCAGTCTCACACAATCATCCTGAAACAAAGTCAACATATGACCTATCATGTCTCTAGAACACACTCATGCCAAAGAATCTTGCTACTCCTAGATTCTCCATGACACACACCTGAACTAGGTTTACCTTTAGTTCAGCAATACCCTGTATATGTAACCCTGTAACAAGCACATCATACAGTAATAGGATAATGTAGCTAATATTATCCAACCTGGTAAAGAGAATACAATGATCAAACCTCTATTTCCCTACAGCTATACAAGACCATATACCCTGATCTTCCATCTCACGTATCCATTTCCGCTCTTCTTTATCCTGAACATCCATTCGTCTCTCAGTGCTTACTTCCAACTGGCAACTCTACCCAAAACACCTATTTGGTACTCCTCCAAAGAATCACATCCTCATCCATGCCAAGCTCCCACTGTTTCTTGGATTTACCTGTTCTGCTTCTTCAATAACTTCCTGGTCCTATGCCATAAGTGAGCAACAAGTAGTGTAAAGAAGGGAAATGACGAATTGAAGAACTTACTTACACCTTCAGTCCTCCATATGGGCGCTTGAGACATCTTGACAGCTTGCTGTCCACCCAAAATTCATCTCAGTAACCGATGTCGGTCACATCTCAGTCTGCACCCGACCGATGTCGGTTCCCTGCAACTGCCCCCTTGTCGACGTCATTTTTCCCTGGCCGACGCCGGTAGTTATTTGCCCTGAGTCACCGACGTCAGGCTGCACATAGTCGATGTCAGTCCTTGTCTGGACGCCGATGTCGATTTTCCTATCGATGTCGGTCTCTATGTTTTTCTAGTGAGACCTAACTTTTTCCCGTGAGCTCTTTTTGGATCAAATCCTTGTCTAAATCACCCTTGCTCTACTCAGAATTCTTCTGCATCTTGTGATGAACTCTGTTCGTCACCTTCTCCTTGAAAACCAAGTCTTTCTTGTTCTTGTCACTAACATCAGATTCCTCAAGAAACATCACCTTCTTCTTCTACATACAGAAACCATGATCCATACCTTCCAAATCTGAAAGCATATCCTTTGACTCAAGAACAAGCATCTCCTTCTTATCTATGTGACCAAGCCTATCAAGCCACATCTCTGAATCTACATTTGAAGTAGATAATCCAGAAAAAGAGTCAGTAAAACAAGTAGATGGATAAAGCGTACCTACTTTCGTACCTCTAGCTACAACAAGTGTACCCTTGGTAACCTTCTAAGAGTCCGCTGTGAGAGTTACTGTGCAACCCTCATCACCCAAACTTCTAACAAAAATCAAATTCCGCTCCATAACTGGGACATGCATGACCTCCTTTAACACCCATGTGTTACCTGTCTACAGTTTCAGCTTCACTTTCCCTTTGCCAACAATCTGACAAGGTTTACCATCTCCTACACAAATTTCTCCAAAGTCTCCCTGGACATACTCATGAAAAAATTCCCTATGTGGGGATGCATGAAAAGAGGCACCAGAATCTAAAATTCCAAGATTCTACTTTATCCAAAGAACATACCAGAGCATCTCGTGCAGCATAATTTGCAACATCTGCTTCTTCTTCATGTCCTTCATGCTGATCTTCACCTGATCTGTAATCTCTCTTTAAGTGCCCTTGCTTTCCACACTTCCAGCAGGTTATTCTACCATACCTGGACTTGGATCTTCTGCCTATCTTGGACCTTGATCTCCCATGCTCTATCTTCTCTCTTTGCCTTCCTCTGCCTTTAACACTCAAAGCATTCCCTGATGACTCACCTGTGCTTTTCTTGTGTATCTCTTCATTCAAGATCACACTCACAACATCATCCACTTTTAAGACTTTTGAAGGAGACACAGTATTAGAAACTGCCATTACCAAACCTTCCCAACTTTCAGGTAATGAACACAAGATTAAGAGAGCTCTAATTTCATCATCAAATACAATATTGACTGAACTTAACTGGTTTACCAAACCATGGAAATCACTAAGATGGCTATGAACAGATCCACCTTCCAACATTTGCAAATTAAATAAACGCTTCATAAGAAATACCTTATTAGAAGCTGAGGGTTTTTCATATAAATTTGCCAAAGATTCCATCAACTCTACCGTTGTCTTACACTATAATAAGCTGGAAATCACAGAGGATGCAAGACTCAATCTAATAGATCCTAGAGCCTTTCGATCAAGAACCTCCCATTCTTCATCTTTCATATCTGAGGGTTTGCAATTAACCCCTCCCAACGGTAAGTACAAATCTTTTTGATACAGATAATCCTCAATCTGCATCCTCCACAATTGGTAGTTCTTGCCATTAAACTTTTCCATTCGTAGCTTACTGTCTTCTGCCATTGCTCAACTCCCACTTAAACAGAAACCCTGTGAGTAACCTGTAATCAAAACACACTAACCAGATATAATCCAATCTGTTAGTATCCCAACCAATAGCTCTGATACTAATTTGTTGGGGGATCACAAGAACAACACCTGTTCTGATCCCACTTTGTTAGGATCTTGCTCCTCTGAAAGAGCACAATATGATTACCAAATATAAGCAATTATAAATGCGGAAATAACCAGAAATACAAGTAACTAGAATTCACCAATAGCACAGAATATGAGAGACAATACACTATCTTGTATTAACGCTTTACAAAAAAGAATACAATAAAGAGCCGCCACACTCTTCCACCTTACAGAGGCTTCCCACACCTCAAGTGTACAGTAATTCTTCTACAACACTCTCCTACCAAAAAAATGGTCCCAATAACCAACTCACAAATAGAATTGGTGTTCACCTCTCCAACTAGTCAGTAATAACCTTGCCAGTTCACCAAGCACTCCAAAGTACTTCAAGTTGATCTCCCATGAACCTGCAACCTGCAATTTAACAGACCATACTCACACATGTAGATCTCCTATGAGCTTGCAACAACCTGCAACTCAATGATCTTACACTTAGAAGGAACTTCCTTGCCTTCCTTATCTTATATCAATTACAATACATGCTAATTAAACAGATCCCAGAGTTAAACAATAACTTAGACTCTTAATTTAGATAATTATCCTCGCAGCTCAAGACTCTAACTGGCCTTTACATGCAAACACTTCATTCACTTAACTAACTGTCCATGCAATGAACAGTTCTGGAACACACAGGTGACCGACACTGGTCCTTGCTTGCCTGGTTCTGCCGATGCTGACCGACTCCCTGTCGTCACCGGTGGCCTTCTGCACTGGTCACGACTGACGTCGGTCCTATTGCCGATGCCGGTGCTCCTAGATCTCAGCAACCTTTTATTCTTTTAGTTTGCAAAGAGTTGAAGCTTTTAACTCCATAACTTAACACTATAGTTGTATCTTCCAACCATTTTTATCTCTTAACAAAGCTTTCACTTTCACTGTTCTACTTCCTTTTCAACAAATCTTCTACAATCCTCTCTTCTCTGGGCTATAGGGTTCTTAGCCTTTTGGCTTCTCTTGAAGTAGCACCCTTCCATAAAAAATAGCCCAGGGATGACCTACATGAAAAACTATGTTTGTTTAGATTTTATCAAACACAACCGCTCTGCACCACCACTTTCCCAAACCACCACTATTCAAAACTAGGCTATTAATAATGGAATATGCCATTTTGTTTGCTTGTGCAATGAAACTTAGGGCCTTGCCCCAACCTAATTAAATCTAAAAAAGTTCAAAACAAAATGTGGTAAGATTTACAATCAAAATTAGAAAATGGAAAAGCCTGTGGCTTATATAACACTATCATTTTCATACTTTTCTTTACCTTTGACTAAAAAGCTAAATCTGAGCTTTGTTTGTTATTTACTTTTTCATTTTGCTTTGTGTTACCTAGGCAAACTATAAATTCAAATAAGATTAATTGATGTTGAATGATGACGTAGGAAACAGAGTAGGATTAACTAGGATGTCAATGTGTAGCTCAATGTGATGTCTCGTCTGTTGAAAATGGAATTTTGCA
This sequence comes from Torreya grandis, assembly GCA_037957365.1. Taxonomy (NCBI): domain Eukaryota; kingdom Viridiplantae; phylum Streptophyta; class Pinopsida; order Cupressales; family Taxaceae; genus Torreya; species Torreya grandis. The sequence continues at coordinate 828,001 of JARHVA010001229.1, forward strand.
CTTGTAACATGCAATTTCACTCTTGTAGAATCATTAATTCTACAAACAAATAACCCAAAACAAAACCATGTCAATTAAAGCAATCAAATATACATTAGTAAAGGTTAACTTTGCATCTGAGTAAAGTAAAATTGCACCCACATCGATCTAATTCGTAGTGGGACCTGCGGATGTTAATTTAGAAAACAATGGCCACCAATCCTCTTTATTCCCAATCTACAAGCTTATCTACACACACTAACAACTCAAGTAGGTCAAATCAAGAGGAGGTGTCCCATTGTGGTCTCCAAATATATTACCAAAAATTTGGATAAATTGATTTAACATGCAAGAAGTTATTCAAATCAATCCAAATTCACTTTTGACCTAAAGATTGGATAGAGGAAAGATGAAATACAAGTAATAACAATTGAAGTTAGAATAATTACACCTCAATAAAATAAGCATTCACCTCTAAATTGACTCAAGACATGCTCAAATGGACAAGATTGTGATTGCTCCTTATATATTCAAAAAAAATTTAGCAATGGAGATTGTGATAGCTTGGCAAGAGATTAATTTGGCACGAGAGATTTAGCATTATAATTCATGATGCATCTATGGATGGAGGGGTGGATTATATAAAAGGTGATGGAAAAAAATGAAGGGCTAAACTTAAAAGTTGATGTGGATTGATGAAGGGCTATCATGGATTTTTTTAGGAGTTAAAAATTCCCTAGGAGGGTGAAGCATTAATTAAACCAATGATTAAAAAAAATATTGGAAAATGCTAGAAGCATGGGTTAGTGGCTCTAGGTATATTATGAGGTTCTATATTTGGTTAAGTGGAATTAATAAGTGTTAAGGAGTGTTTGGAAGGGGTGGTAGGTTTGTAGAAAATCCTAGTGGTAGCTGGGTAGGTAAATTGTGAATTAAACATTCACAATATATAGATAAGATATGGTTAGGTGACAAGTGATACATTAGAGAAATGATTAATTGGACATGGGATTTATAAGGTTAATAGATGGATGAAAAATGAAGAAAGGGTCAGACAAAATGACTAGAAGAAATTAATAAGGATAATTTAGATGAAATTACATGGGATTAATGACAGAGGAGGTGAGCTATTTTTAAGTGTATACACCACATATTATAGAATATTTAATGGGGTTAATCAAAATGGCTTCTTGTTAGAATGGACAACTAGTCTCACCATACCTTTATTTAAGAGTGGGGAAGTTAATAACCCCTCAAACTACTAAAACATTGTGGTCATTCCCCTCTTTGTAGGATGGTAAATTATGAATTAAAAATTCATAATATATAGATAAGATATGGTTAGGTGAAAAATGACACATTAGAGAAAGGATTAATTAGACATGGGATTTATAAGGTTAATGGATGGATGAAAAATGAATAAAGGGTCAAACAAAATGACTAGAAGAAGTTAGTAAGGATAATTTAGATGAAATTACATGGATTAGCGATAGAGGAGGCAAGCCATTTTTAAGTTTATACACCACATATTACAAAATATTTAATGGGGGTAATCAAAATGGCTTCCTGTTAGAATGGACAACTAGTCTCACCATACGTTTATTTAAGAGTGGGGAAGTTAATAACCCCTCAAACTACTAAACCATTGTGGTCATTCCCCTCTTTGTAAAATGTTTTGGGAGCATGGTAGAGTGTAGGATCAACAAGTGGACTGAATAAAAAGGAAAGAGAGCAAAAAGAAAAGTAGGTTTTAAACCAAAGTGTTCAATAATAGACCACTATTCCACATTAAGAGACTTATTTAAGAAGGTTTGGGACATAAAAGGTGAAGTATGTTGTTGTTTCATAGATTTTCATAAATCATTTGACATAATACCGAGGAGCAAATTATAGAGTAGAATGGAAGAACCAAGTGTAATATAGAGTAATGATCTTCAGATTATATGAATAAGTCAATCCCAAAATCAAAATGCAAGAAGGGATGTCTAAATGCCTCAAGAGTGATGTAGGAGTTAAAAATTTTTTACCTTTGTCTCCCACTTCGTTTGAGTTATGTATCAACAAGCTAGAAGTATAAATAGACAAGTACGGGAGTGGAGGAGTTATTTTTTCTAAATATGCAGTAAAACTCCCATATTTTGATTTTTTATTCTAATTTTTGAATCAATCCAAGGCTTACAATATAAGGTACAAGCTCTACAACATTTATGTAAATAGGTAGTCATGTAGGTTAACACCAGCAAAATCAAGATACTAGTGTTCTCTCTAAAAAGGAAAAAGGAACATTTTAAATTCAAATTCAAGTGAGACCTACTCAAAGTGGTATTGGAATACAAGTATCTTGGCTAGACTTACATAAAAAACTCAGCTAAGACACATGTAGAATGAAAATAATATAAGGTGGATGGAAATCACTATACACACTATAAAATAGGTGCAAGAATGTAAATTTGTGCGACAAACTTTTGGGATTGGAAGAACATTAAGGTCTTATTTGGATTACTTTTCACTCCAATGATTTTGTATGGATGTGAGATATGGGGCAGTAACACTTTAGATTTGAAGTGGAGGAAAATATAAAGGATCCAAAAGTGCTTAATCACAAACAAATTCAAAATTAAGACATTAGTCCCTTAAAAAATACTCTTGGCAAAAATAGGGACTTTCCATTTTAAGTTAACAACTATGATTAGGTTATTATGCTACTTAAAATATATATATAACATATAAAACTACAGATGGCCTAAAACAACAAAAGAAGAAGAGCTACATAGGAGAAAGAGTATATGGATGAAGCAAAACCACAAATGGATGAGTGGATGAGATATTGACATAAAGGATAGTCCAAACCTTAAAAAAGATGTAAAATGTTGTGTGATTGAGAAGTTTGGAATAATCATGTGGATAAATAAAGTAAATAGGAAATGAAAACACTATCTTATGAAATTCAACCCAACCTATGAACATCATAAGAAAGCATACATAGGGTCTGAAATAATATGGAAGGAGAAGATAGTCTTATCTCAAATAAGAACTAGTTCCCACAAGCTTAAATGAGATACAAATAGATGGGTGACCCCTAAGGAAGAAAGGGTGAAAAGGACATTTAGGTTTACACGACACGAGTAATAAACATAGAAAAGTACTTCATCTTATAATGCCCAACCTATAATGACATTTGGGTCAAGTACATAGAAATATTGAGAGATGATGTCGCGTGGAAGCTATTTGAAGTGGTGAGAGTAAAATATATATGAGAGTCATTAATTCAAATTAATAGAAGGAACAACATTCTTAAATAAAAAACCCATCCCATGAATTATGCTTTAACAAGCAACTAAGATAGTTATGAAAAAGTGTGGCCACATAGATGTAATTAAAATCATTTCATGTCATTGGAATTATTGTGACCTAACACACACATACCCCATTTTAATAAATTTAAAATGGGGACCCATCACTATTGGAAACCTCTCCTTTAGAGGCCCCACAAACCTTAGAACTTCAAAATATGATGTCCTTGATGCAAAATCTAAATTTATTTCAATGAGTCCAAATTTACAGGAATTTGAATCATGAAAATCAAAGATTGAATGATCACTTTAAGTTATTTTGAATCTTCAATTTTTAAAAGTTTACTCAAAATTAATACTTTGGTTTATTGACTAACAAGATTAATATCTTTGTCCAAGTTTTTCTACGTATTTTGTATGATCGCAAGAGCATGATGAAAGACTTGTTATTTACCCATGATCAACCTTACATTCATTACATAGGATTATGACAAGTGGAACTATTGCATCATCTAGAGCCGTTAGCTTTCTCAAAGAAAATTCTAAGTCTTTCAAGTCCTCGATCTCCAAAAAACACACCATGTGGTGCATTCTCATGAACCTAATAACACAAAGACTTTACAAAATATTGTCAATCAGCTAATGGTTCCAACATTCTGAGCTCCTGAGGGATTAATGGTTCTAAGATTTCAAGCATTCAATAATAGGAAGATTTTCATCAAATAACACCTTGGAAGGATTAACACAATCTAATATTCTACAGTCTAATGGTTTCAATCTTTTAAGCTCTGAATGGATGACACTTGGCACTTTTTTCATTTCACTATAGTTCCAGAAGATAAAAGGCAAAAAAAAGAGTTCAATGGTCTTGAGTCTCTAAGCCTCCAAGTATCTAAGATCATGTCACATGTTGGTACTTCATTACCTAAAGCCTTGCAAACCATACACATTTACAACATTGAAAACAATAATGGTTTCAACCTTCTGAGTCCCTGTAGGCTCGAGATTGTTCCACGGGGTTTAATCACATTAACTCATGAACTCAAGAACATATGAAATAAAACTACAAATATAAAGAGTCGACTAAAAAAGGATCAGATACATGTCATAATGCAAAGGAGGCATGACCAAGGTGTAGACACTCAATTTTGGTCATAATTGCATTCCAACCAGACCTCAAATTGATTTCTATCGAACAGTTCAAATTAAGCCTAAGATTCATTGAATGTCCCAATTTCATCCTCACATCGAACATTAGTTCTCATAACCATGTTGAGGCATTCCTATTTGGGGTATTATCTTGTACATAATAATAACCTCTCATAGATTCATCTCTAATCAACTTGCGACCTAACAAATTAACAGTTTGGCTGTTGGACCCATTAAGCGAGGCACTTAAACAATCCATAAAGTGCAAAAATGTTAAGCAAAATGAATTAACTAAGTAAATAAAATTAAATGCATAAGTGAAATTTCCATGTGCAATTAGTGAATATAATTTTTTTATAAAAATCCAATAAAAATGAGGTCATGATGATGTCATCATCCTCAAAGTCAAGAAATTGAAAATATCTCCCTAAAGCCTTAAATTTAGAAATGGAGGGCCATGCTTAATAAATTGGATCTCTATCCCAAATATTAATTGCTTGTCCCCTCCCTAATAAACTCAAATAGAGTTAATCAAAACCTACTAACACTTAGGTTAGAGTTAGCTTGAACGGCTATAAATTTAAGGCTTCACCCATTGTTTAACAAACTCTTTTGGTGTAATGTTATGATGCAAAAATACCTTCAAGGAGCCTCTTTTTGTAATGTTATAATGCTCATTTTTTGAGAGAGAAAAGCCAAGCCAAAGCCAAAGCCATGCCCAACATTACCAAGGTGACAAGGAGAGATGATGCAAGGAACACCATTGCCAAAGACTCTTTGAACACATGATCGAGCACATTCCTCAATGGCCAACATACAACTCTTACTCTCAAGGAAGGTAAATATTATTTGTTTTGTCCTTAATTAATAGTTACTTTTATTTTTCTCTTGCTCCTTGAGTGTCTAGGCTTAGGGTGTTAGGTTTATTAGTGTGATTATATTTATTTTTTTAATTATACTAACACAATACTAACTCCCCTCTTGGATTCTTATTGATCACATAATGGCATGCTTAGTGGGACCCTAACCCCAAAAAGCTCTTCTAGCTACTTATTGTAAGGCTATTTTTCTAACTATTTTTGATCTAATTGCCAAAAAAGTGAAGAAATTTGAGCTCTAGACAAAAGTCATGTCTTTTGAATTTAATTCATGTCTTTTGAATTTAACTTTGTGCCTTGTTTCCAAAGGCCAAACACTATTTTAGTTTTAGCCCTAAATTAGATTTGTTCAAAACACTTTTGCTAAAACCATGATTCAAAGTTACCTTTCATTTGACCATTTTTGTGTGAGACCTTAGACCTTGGAGATATTTGAGACCAAGCTTATCGTTGATGATTTTGGAGAAGAGCTCAATTCTAGGCCAAGTTTAAACCATTTGCAACAATAGATTGATTTTTCCATCTAGAACAAGTTTCAAGACATATAAAGCATCGACCGATCTTCTTAGACTGCATTTCAAGAGTTTTGTGAATTCTAGAATTTTTCTTTCATGAGACCTAGTTATAGATATGAATATGCCCTGATCAAGTTTGTTTTCAAACGCCTAACCCATGTTTGTTTCCAAGACTAATTTCAATTTTCCTAGACCAATACCAAATTCTATGGACCAGGTTTAAGACCATTTTTGTAGACCAAGACTACCCTCTTTGGGCTAATTTCCAAACCCATTCATGTTGATTATTATATGCTGAGATTGCCCTTCTTTGGGTCAATTAAAGTACCAAGTTGAACCTTTCAATGATAATGGTACCCGATCCAAAACCTATGCTAGTAATCTTCCTTTGGCCTATATTAGCCACCAGCTTTGTTTCACCCAAGGATTACCATTCCAAGCCCTTATCCTTCAGCCTACGTTAGCAACCAAGCTTCACAGTGCCCATTTATTACCATTTTAGGCCCTCGTCCTTTGGCCTACATTAGCAAATAATATTCACTTCGCCCACTCATTACCATTCCATCCCTTCATCCTTTAACCTATGTTAGTAACCAATCTTTGTAACACCCATTAATTACCATTCTAGGCCCTTCCAAATTTGGTAGCATATTATCCCAATAAGGTTGCATGATTGTGACTAGACAGATCATAGTTACCATCCCAGACGCATAGCCAGTCTTTGTTGAGCCCATCTTAGATGAGATTATTTACAAAGATCTCATTATTGAACCACATGTCATTATTCATCCATTGTCAAACTTACCCTACTTTATAAAATCCAAGCTGGTCTTCGAGCTACAATAGGTCCAATCATTACCTCTCCAAGAGCCATCTTTTAAAGACCAAAATGTGTTTAAAATTAATATTTTACAACCAAGTGTAAACCAAGGCCAACACAACCAACCAATCTATGGTGTTTTTGTTGAAACACCTATTTGTGATGAGTTAGCCTATGTTGAATCACCCTTTGATCCTTTCCCTTTGGTTGAGGAGTCTCACTTTGATAAGCTAGTCTTTGTTGACTCACCCCCTAATGATTATAATTGCCTTTGTGCAATTCATTATTTTAACCATTGCCCCATTTTTAAAGAGCCTCAATTTGATGAGCCAGTCTTTGTGGAGTTAATTGTTGACCATTTTCCTTTTGTTGAGAAGCCTCAGTTTAACAAACCAGTCTTTATGGAGTCCTTCTTAGCTGAGACTATTTTTGAAGAGCCCATTGTTTAACCCCAGGCCATTACCCATCCAATACCAAATGTTTAGCATAACATCTTTATTGCTACACTAAAAAAAGAATCAACATTAAAGTTAGGTTTTATTTTTGAACCAATATCAGATTTAGCATCATAAGTAGAGCAACATCAGTCTCAACATTAGATTTAGAGTCCCTTGAGTTAAACTCATCTTCATAATCAAAATACATTCATGGAGGTTATGACATTAGTTACATATGCCTTGTAGATAAATTTGAATACATTTATGATCATTCCATAATTTTTGAGGATGATTACTTCATCATTGACACAAGTTCTCATAGTATCTTGTAAGAGGATTGTGCTGCCTTTTCCCATTATATTACCATTCCATTTTCCATTAACACCAAGCATCCTAGCCATTATATTGGCATTACACCTCCCACAAGTGTTGATTGGGACTGACATAATCACACATTATTGAATTGCATCCATGGCAACATATCAATTGAAGAATATTATGGGGACCAAGATCACATTCATGAAGAAGAAGAACAATCTCTTAGTGAAACCTTTTCAGAGGCACTAGGGAGCAATCAAAATCCAAACTCAATATCTTCTAGTGAAACCTTGTTTGAGGTGCTAGAAGACAATCAAAGTCAAAAGTCAATGTTCCTTAGTGAAACCTTCTCGAAGGCACTATGGGATAATCAAGATAATTTTATTGGTAGAAACTTCTTCAAGGTGCCAATAGCTAAGCACAATAATTCTTCAATGCTTGATGAAGAAATTATTAAAGATAACATCAACATATCTTCTATTCTAGAACATAATTAGATGGCAACATCTCTCAGATCTAAACCACAGAAAAATTTGGTGGTCCTGTCAAGAGCATATTTAGAAGTCTTTGGCCCCACCATAACCAAAATGATGTCAAATATAGAATCAAAAACATTATGTGTGCCTAAAAATCTTGATCTTTATTTATTTGGGGCACCATCTATTTATCATTCCATTATTTATCCTTATTTACCATCCCTAACTGCACTTTCCTATACAAAGGATACAAGGACATATTGTCTCAAAGTCTAGAGAAAACAAAATCAACAACCAACAGAGATCAAAACAACATTATTGGAGTCTAAACCAATAGTAGGTTCTTAACAAAGTAGTTATTTAAAAGAGGTGTGGGCTAACAATTTACATAATTGACTATTCTAGTTGTATCATATGCTGATCAGGATGAACATATCCATATCAACAAGAACAACAAGATCATTTATCTTACCTTACCATTTACCTTGCCTTGTCATTTACCTTACCTTTTACCATTTACCATTTGCCTTGTCATTATTTCATACCTTTCTATTTACCTTGCCTTGCCATTTACCTTGCCTTTTACATTTGCTATTCACTTTTCCATTATTTCATACCTTTCCATGTGTCTTACCTTGCCCTTTGCCTCACCTTGCCATCCTTTTGTACCTAGCTATACCTTCGAACTATATTAAATTGGGGTCCTTCAAGACTATGTAGGCAACACTCAATTTACATTAAGGTTAGCTTGATCACCCCTTTTACAATGCCCTCACTATTTTGTGAGCAATCAAATTAAATACTCTCACCATTTTTTGAGCAGTATAATGCCAATATCCATTGAGTTGAGATACCCAAAAAATTCCAAAAACATTTATAAATTTTCAAAATCCTAAAAATTAGAAAAATCAGCTTATAATCTCCTAGAGAGATATAAAGCCCCAAAAAATCCAAAAACATGTGTCCTATCTAAACCTAGTCAGCCATCCTCAATCCACCCTACTAGGGTAAAATCTATTGTTGGTTCCAATCCATTCCACTACCATTGGGGGTGTGACCTTCCCTTTGCATGTATCCTTACTTAGGGGCACTGTCTGATTCACACTTTTAGGCCAAACTCATATATTTTGCCCTATTGGGGCAAAACCAAAAGCATGTAGTGTATATTGGGATATCTTATTTTTGCATGTTGTTCCCTTGCATAAAGCCTTGTTTGGGGCACCATCTATCTATCATTCCATTGAGCCTTCACACGTAGGTATTGACTTGGTTGACGACATGATACTTTTTTTTTCTTTTTTTTTTGAGATTTATGTGTGTTTACTTAATTGTTTGTTGTTTACCTATTTATTTGTTTTCATTGTTGTGGCTTGACTCAGTGTATATGTGCTCATTGGGTGATTCCTTACACATCATTGTTGAGTCCATCCATGTTCATATGTCAGCATTATCATCATGATTTTTATTGTTGGTTCATTATTTTCAATTGTTTATTGGGTCAGAAGTCAATCCTTATATACATTATGGCCAGGTTATCATGGTGTTTTATATCATGATGCATACTATCATGTCTACACCAAAAATCAGTTCAGTGGAGCTTACAAGTAACGGTGCTATAAAATTTTTCCTTGTTTTTCATGGTAAATTCTCCTGCCCTCCTTAACCAAATCAACCCATTGACCATTCTAGTTGTGTCAATGCTAATAAGGATGATCATCTCGATATTGGTAGGTACAAATGAATCATTCACATCAATCAATTCTTATTCTTCTATTCTATTCCTATTTCCATTTTATCCTACTTTTAGGTGAACTAAATTGGTCTGAGGTCTATTTGGACTATGTAGGTAGCACTTAGATACATGACATATCTTAGGTCAGCTCATCTACCCCACCTTTTTTCTTTCAATCATCTTTTTCATCACTTTGTGCTTCCTCATGTGCCTGGTTATTTATGTATTCTTCAATCATTAGACCATCATATCTATGTTTATGCCCACTCATCTTTAATCTATGTAACAATTTATCTCTTTGAGTCATGCTTATCGATCTGCCCTACTAGGGCACAACTAAAAAATAATGTTCAATTTAGGTTATCTTAATGATTAAAATTTCCTTTGGGCAAATCATTATTTTGACCCATCCATCCACTAGGGTGCATACCTGTGCCACTGATTATAACCACCTTTGGGTAAATTAGTGTCTCAGCCTCTGTTACTGATTATAACCCCCTTTGGGTAAATTAATACCTTTAATAAATACATTCAAGCATTATATCAATTATATTAATCTCACTCATGGGTGAATTTCATTCTTCTTCTTGCTTCTTTTTTGAGGGACCATCCATTAGTCATATGTGTCAACCACTCCCTTGAGGGGGCATCAAAGGCTTCCCAAACTTTGTTTGGAGCATTATTCCATCATTGCATGGATTTTTCTTCTTAGCCAAGGCATTAATAACTTTTTCATTCTTTGAGAAAACATTACTAAGCCTGTGTCTTATAACACCTTCCCAAATAGGGGCAAACTGTAGATGCCCCATTTTGGTCACAACTGTGTTCCAACCAAATTTTAGATTGATTTCTACCAAAACATGCAAATTAAGCCTAAGAATCACTAAATGTCCTAATTTCATTTGCACATCGGACATTAGTGCTCAAAATCATGTTGATGCATCTTTATTTGGGGTATCATCCTATACACAAAAATAACCTCTCACGGATTCATCTCCAGTCACCTTATGACCTAACAAATTGATAGTTTGGCCTTTGAACTGATTAATAGGGGCACTTAAACAATTCTTAAAGTGCAAAAATGCTAATTAGAATGAATTAACTAAGTAAATAAAATTAAATGCTTAAGTGAAATTTCCATGGGCAATTAGTGAAAATAAATTTTGTAAAAAGAAAATTCCAATAAAAATGAGGTCATGATGATGTCATCATCCTCAAAGTTAAGGAATTGAAAATATCTCCCATAAAGCCTTAAATTAAAAAATAGAGGGCCATGCTTAATAAATGAGATCTCTATCCCAAATATTAATTACTTGTCCCCTCCTTAACTCAATGAGAGCTAATCTAAACCTAGCCATGATTAACTTTAACCTAATTGCACTTGGGTTAGAATTAGTTAGAAAGGCTATAAATACAAGGCTTCACCCATTGTTTAATAAGCTCTTTTGGTGTAATGTTATGATGCAAAAATACTTTCAAGGAGACTCTTTGTGTAATGTTATAATGTTCATTTGTTGAGAGAGAGAAGTCAAGCCAAACCCAAACCCAACATTGCTAAGGTGACAAGGAGAGATGATGCAAGGAGCACCATTGCCAAAGATTCTTTGAGTGTATGACTAAGCACATTCTTCCACGGCCAAAATATAAATCTTGTTCTCAAAGAAGGTAAATATTATTTGTTTTATATTCTATTGATAGTTACTTGTATTGTTCTCTTGTTTTTTGAGTGTCTAGGCTTGAGGTTTTAGGTTTATTAGTGTGTTTTTATTTGGTATTTTAATCATACTAACAAAATACTAACTCCCCTCTTAGATTATTATTGATAACACAAGGTACAAGTAAGTAAGGTTGACAATAGGGCAAATGAGCTAGTAAATAAAGAAATGATAACTATCTCAAATGAAATGACTAAGCATGTAAAGTTAATGAAATATTACCATTTGGAAAACAAGTGAACCTGCTAAAGCTGATAGGCACATTCAAATTAAAATAGGAATTAAATCAAAAGTTTGTTATCCACATTGATGACACACACAAATTATTGGGAATAATATAGAAAAAACATATGGGAAGGAAAGTCATTTTGCCATTAATATTGACTAAACATTGCATTTTTGAGCTATTGTGCAACTAGAAACCTTAGTTCTCCCAGTGAGCAAGTGAAACACAAACCAATCAATCTACTAGAGGAATGATAGTATTCAAATTGAAACAATGGCCTCTTCTTCAAAGCAGGGTCATCCTATAGTTCCTTCGTCATACTTAGTTGTAGTTGTGGAAATAATATATATATATATATATATACTGCATTCAAGAAAAGTGTATTGGATTTTAAATTCTTTCACTACTCAGCTTTGTGGGCTGAGGTGGAATTATGATGCCTTATTCTGATCAAGACTAAATTTCCATAGTATAAAAGCAATACATAGATGACCTGCTACCTATCAAAGTGCAAGGCCTCCACCAAGCAATAATAAAACCTGAGATAATGCCTTGCATTGACCTGGTAAGGAATTTATTTATGAATGGAATAATTTATGGAGATTATTTACATATAAGAAAGAATAAAAGCATAACTGCTTATATATCTGGTAGGGTATTTGAAAGGTATCTTAGACTTATAGCCCCTGAGACCACTTACAACCAAGTTTCGACCAATGTTTGCCTTGAGAAAAACATGGTAGAAGGAAAGTTAAAGTAATGGTTGGTCAAGGGTTAGAGGATGAACCCAAAGGGGGTGATTTCAAAATTCAAATGTATTATCAAGTTTAGACTTGGGATTAAGATAGTTATGTCTCTCCTTAAAAGTTTATATGGGTTTACTAGCATTACATATGTCCATGTTTAATGGGTCCCATTGTTGGATATTATTCTAACATCTAATAAATTATTTTCCCTTAGAGAAGCTATTAATGTAAGACTAAAGACAAAAATGCTTCATCTTGACTAGAGGCCAACTGATGACAATTTTTATATGATGTCCTATTTACTAGATGTGGTATTGGACACTGTCTATAAGACCCATGGGCAAGTATGGCAACCCTCAACTAAGTACCTAGCAAATAGGATTGGAGAAGGTCATTCTTTTATGCTCATATATAGGTATAAGAATGAAATTTGAAGAATACGTGATGAGGTATATCCTCAAGTGTTTCAAGGAATTCATGGCACTTCAATGCCAAGGTTGTCTGACAACATAATGAGAACCCTTAGCAAAATAAACAACCATTGATATCATCGTAATGTTATTATCATCATGATAGAGGGCACCTAGATGTCACTGCCATTAATACCATACCATGTTCTAGACAAAATCATAGAACAAGAAATAACATTCTAGATCTATAATAACATTGATAAATAATCAAGTCAGAAACACTTGGCCTCTTACTTCAAAACTCTTTTAAACACTAGGTAGTTATAGTATGTGATCAGACCACATTTCATCCAATCTAGAAAGGTCATGACCTACTACAATTTGAATATAACACCATTTAGGGAGTGGGATCCTAAGAACAAAATAAGGGGATACCTCCAATACATCAAGTTAAAGAAAAAGGTAAACTTATTATATGTCCATCAATAATATGATCATGATGATGTTTTTCTAAATGCAACAAATGATATAGATGTGTGGACTAAAATGAATAACAAACCTATTTTTATGATTTGTGTTTAGGCCCTTTGATATGGTCTTGAAGTGACATAAGAAAAGACATAATGTGTATGGATCCACTAATGGGATCCAACCTAGTCACATGACTCACGAGTGCTAGATCATCCCTCCTCCACTATAGGAGAGCAAATAGATGATGATGAAACTAAATCTAAAAGTTAGAGGGAATCAAACCCTCAAATCAAAAGGGAGATTATAAGAGGCCTCTTAAGTCCTCAAGTACCCTCTACATTTGTAACTAATACCATTCAACCTCTGGGCATAACCACAACAAAATAAAAGTCTACATCTCCAATAGGGGATTAGAGGAAGAACACTTTTGTGATGACACCATTGCCATCTCTTACCATAGTTTTTTTTTTTAAAAGCCTGGTAAAAATTTTAACGTGACTGGCACTGCTAGCTAGACATGACTAATACCGGTACCACGGGGCCAGGGAGGGACTCGATCACTGGTGGGCAGAGCCGCAACGAAAGTACCCATCCAACCGACTACATACCCCGACCCTGCCATCTCTTACCATAGTTACTCAAGTAAGTCTTTTTGAGTTTCTTCAAGCTTTTTTTTAGTAAATTCTAACTGCTCTTGATTCCCTTAAGGCTGCTCTGGTATATTCTCCACCTCCCACAACCATTAGTGAGGAGACCTCTCCTCAAGTTCTCCCTACCATACTAACTCCAATCACCATTTATCCCACCATTGTGGTCACACTGATCATTTTTTCACTACCACCTCTAATGATTCCTTCCAACACTATTGTTCCTTCAATAGTATCACCCTCTTTCCCACTTTCCACTCCCCCCATCTTCACTTACTAGAGGAAACTTAGGGTCCTTTTCACTTCCTATAAATGCAAACAACTAAAGGAAAGTCCATCACTTGGTCTTCCTATTATATAAGAGGAAGCTAACAAAGAGGATAAAAATTAAGATGAAGAAATAGAGGAAACAAAGGAGGAAGAGCTTGAGCATGTTATATCTTTAATTGATTATCTAATTGATGAAGAAGTAGAAGATGTATAATTAATAAAGGGATTACGATAAGGAATGAGTGAAGAGCCTAAATTAGAGAAAAAAAAGCCTTGAGTCTTAGAGGACAACAAGTAGAAGTAGGCCCAACTGACATCTTAGTTCAGAAGGTCCTCATGGGTGATTAAAGCGAAAGCATTGATGATGTAGTTTCTTCTATTATTTCGTCTATTTTTAGTATATAAATTCTAGTTGCAACCTTAACTCTAAATATTCCTAGAAGTTTTGTATCTATTCTTTATCCTAAATGAATAAGGACTCCCAAGGCAGTCCAATGCGATAATTGGTTATTATTTCTATCTTTAATCCCCAAATGCCATAAGTCCTAAGAAGTGGTTAGCTCAACTAGAACTACCAATGTTGTAATCATTGCCCATGCCATTAGTCACCATGACTATGGAAAGGACCCCCATGTTAACCAAATTCTTGGCTAAATTCACCCCAATAAGGGAACCATCACCATGGGAGAGGGTTGTTCATTCACCTCTCTAGTTCCCTATAAAAATAAGTACATCCATGATGTTAGGAGGTGAAGTGAATATAAATACCTCCAAAAATTATAATGGCGTGACATCTTGTAATCCCCTTAGAAATATTATTTATGATATGATAATTCATTTGACATGAGGGGGTTATAAGGGGCTTTGGCATTCGTACAACAATTTTTTTGCATTTATACAGTGTGGTATGGGTTGTACAACATGGTACTATTATATGACACTAGACCCACTATACTATTTGACACAATTTTCCAAAAATGTGTTTCTATAATCTTCCTTATTTTTCCTATTTAAAGGGTATAACCATGTTATTATGATGTATAAAAAATTATTCAGATCTAATAAAATAAAGAGTTTCCATTGTTCCATGGTTTTTCCTGTAAGTTGCAAGTTTTCCATGTAATATCTCATGTCTTATATTTTCTTTATTTTCATTATTGTAGTACATTATAATTATCTCATATTCTTAACAACTAGTATCATAGCACCAAGTTATTATGGATTTCTTGTTGTGAGTGTAATAATGGTTAGCATGGGACTAATAGATGGATCAATGCATGAGATGTAAAAGTTTGAAGGATAAAACTTCTCATTATGGAAGCTACATATTTAGGATCTATTAGTGTAAAAGGATTAATTCCTAGCCCTTAATGGCATGTCAAGGAAACTTGCATCAATGACATATGAATATTGGAATAAGTTAGACAGAAAGGCTATGTATACTATACATCTATGTCTAGCCAAGTCAATGTTATTTAACGTTTCATCAAAGATTGTGGTAAGATCCACAACCTATATGAGAAAATCACATCATCAAATAAAGTGTTTTTGCTGAGAAATCCATATAATCTCAAGATGAAGGAGGAGATCTTAGTTGCTGAGCACTGAATGAGTTTAAAATGTTGATGAGACAAATTATGTCCATAAAGATGAATTTGGAAGATGAGATGAAAATAATTCTTTTGTTGTGTTTGTTTCTAAATAAATGGGAATATCTCATTATTTCAATCAATAATATAACACCAGGTGGTACATTAAAATTTGATGATGTAGTTGGTATGCTATTGAGTGAAGATCTAAGAAGGAAATCCTCACAAGAATCATCATCTAGTGAAGCATTAACAAATATTGTAAGAGGGAAAAAACATGATAGGAACCAACAAGGGAGTTATAACTCTAGATCCGAATATAATACATGAAAGATGAAGGCAAGATGCTAAAACTATGGCAAGATGGGCCACATGAATAAGGACTACATATTTATAAAGAAAGAAGGTAGTAGCCAATAGGGACAACAATCCCATGAAGTAAATATTGCTTATAACTCTGATGGAGAGATAATGTTTACTTCTAGTTTTGATATTGATTTTATTAAAACTATTGATGATTCTTTGTCAAATGGATAGATAGTAGATTCAGGAAATTCTTTTCATGTAACCCCACACAAATATTGGTTCATTAAATACAAATTTAGAGCATGTGGTGTAGTATATTTGGGGGGTGATCATAACTGCCAAATGGTTGGATGTGGGGACATAAGGTTGAAGCTAGAAGATGGCAAAGAGTGGATGTTAAAAAATATCCATCATATTCCAAAAATAAGGAAGAACTTAATTTAAGTAGGATAAATGGATTGTGTTGGATGCATAATTGGCTTTAGAGGAGGAGCATGGAAAACTTCAAAAGTGCACTAACTACTATTAAAGGAAGAAAGACAAGTTCATTATATGCTTTATTAGCTAAAGCTGAAACTAGAGAATTGGGAGTTGTAAATGCAAAGGACCAAGTAGAATTGTGGCATAAAATAATTGGTCACATGAGTGAGAAAGGTTTAAAGGTACTTTCTAATCATAATTTACTTCCTAGTTTGAAAGTTGTAAATTTAGATTTTTGTGAACATTGTGTGTTTGGAAAAATAGAAAAGAGTAAAATTTTTGAGGAATAATAGTAAGAAGAAATATAATGCATTAGATTTAGTGAATACTGATGTTTTTGTTAATGTTACTGTTAAATCTCTTGGTGGTGCATCATCCTTTTAGTTTTATTGATGATTCATCAAAGAAAATGAAAAATTATCCATTGAAACACAAAAGTGATGTGTTTGAAACATTCAAGATGTTCAAGGAATTTGTAGAAAATCAAAAGGAAATAAAAATTAAATGTCTTAGAACTAATAATAGAGGAGAATTATGCTCAATTTTTTCTGAAGACTAATGTAGTAATAAGGGAATAAAGAGATAAATATAGTGTCTCATACCCCGTAGGAAAATGGTGTAGCCAAAGAATTGACAAAACAATTATGGAACGTGTTTGAAGTATGATATCAACTGCATCTTTGGAGAAACACTTCTAGGTAGAAGTTATAAATACAACTTATTATTTAATCAACATATCACCTACAACAACACTAGATGGTGGCATTCTAAATAAAATTTGGAATGGTAAACCAATTTCATATTAATACTTAAAAATATTTGGTTGTGTTGCATATATGCATGTTCCCAAGGAGAACATGTCCAAATTGGATGTCAAATAAAAAATATGCATTTTATTGGGCTATGGAGAAGGTGAAAGAGGTTATAGGCTCTGGGATCCAATTGCTCATAATATGGTGTGAAGCAGAGATGTTGTCTTCAAATAAAACATGTTCAAAAAAGAATCAATGAAACCTAAAACACTTAAAATAGATTTTAGAGATATTTAAAATAAAGATAGAACACCAGATCATAATGCTATACCAAATCAACAACCTTTAAAATAGGACCAACAAGAACAACCTAGAGGTGAGGAAGAAAATGAGGAGCAATAATCACTTGTAACCCCACCAAATTGGGTAAGAGGGTCTACTAGGTAGCAATGACAACATGATAGGTATTCTCCTTTGTTGTCTTAGGTGTTACTTACTAATGAGAGTGAGAATAATACATTTAAGGAAGCTTGAAATGTTAAGGACAATAGGACATGGTTAGCAATAATTGATGAGGAAATGAATTCGCTGCTGGAAAATAAAATCTGGGAGCTCATGTCACTTCTAAAAGGAAGGAAAGCCCTTGCAAACAAATGGGTTTATCTATTGAAACATGAAATACATTAAGGTGCAACCAAATTTAAAGAAATGATGGTGGTAAAGGGATATGCATAAAAGGAAGGTACTAATTTCAATGAAAATTTTTCACCTATTATCAAATTAACATCTGTTAGAGTTGTGTTAGAATTGATTGCTATTATGGATTTAGAGCTAGACCAACTAGATGTAAAAACCACTTTTTTTCATGGTGACTTGGATGAATAAGTATACATGAAAGAACTTGAAGGGTATGAAGTTCAAGTCAAAGAGAACTTGGTTTGTAGATTGAATAAAAGTCTTTATGGATTGAAGTAAGCTCCAAGGCAACAGTAGAAAAAGTTTGATGCTTTTATGATAAATCATGGTTTTAAAGGAGTGAAGATGATAATGTATACATGAAAAGGTTTGAGAATAGAAGTTTTATGATTATTTTTTTGTATGTTGATGACATGTTGGTTGCTAGTCCTGATTTGATATAAATTAAAATATTAAAGAAGCAAATTGCTAATAATTTTTCAACGAAGGATTTAGGACCAACAAGGGAAGTCTTGGGTATGAAAATTAGTAGAGATAGAAGAAGTGAGAAATTATGGATTTCATAGAAAAGATACCTTGAAAAAGTATTGTAAAGGTTTGGCATGCATGATGCAAAACTTGTAAGGAGCTTGTTGGCTACTCACTTCAAATTAAATGCTTAAATGTGTCCTAAAGATGATAAAGAGGCATATGTTATATCAAAATTTCCCTATTCTTCTAATATTGGTAGTTTGATGTACGCAATGGTATGCACAAGACCATATTTTTCACATGCAATGGAAGTGCTAAGCTATTATATTTCAAATCCAAGAAAAGAACATTGGGCTACTGTAAAATGGATTTTACAATATATTAAAGGAACTGTAAATCACACATTATGTCTTGGAAAAATAAAAGAAATGATGGATGGTTATGTAGATGTAGACATGATAGCATATTTAGATGGTATAAAATCTATCATGGGATACATATTTACTTTTTTTAGGGGCTTCCATAAGCTAGGTATCTAGATTATAAAAGGTTGTTGCTTTGTTAACAACTGAAGTTGAATACATTGCAACAACTAAAGCATATAAAGAATTTATTCAACTACAAAGGTTAATGGAAGATCTAAGAACAAAACAAGACAATTTCAAGTTATTTTATGACAACCAAAGTGTAGTTCATTTGGATAAGAATGAAACCTTCTATTCAATAACTAAACACATAGATTTGTAGTATCATTTCATAAGGCAAGCCTTAGACCAAGGGTAGGTGAAACTAGAGAAGATATCTATTGAAGACAATCCAACTGATATGATGACAAAATAATTGTCAAGAGACAAGCTAAAGTTGTGTGCAACTTCAATAGGCCTTAGAATCACATGATAAAGAAAGGCTTGGGAAAATAAAACTTAGATGGAAAACAAAGGTGAAGAATTTTAGGATATTAACTTCAAGTGGGAGATTGTTAAGAGGTGAAGTGAATATCTAGACCTCTAATAATTGTAATGGTGTGACATCATGTAATCCACTTGGTAATATTATTTATGATACGATAAGCCATATGGCATGAAGGGGTTGTAGGGAGGGCTTTGGCATCTATACAACCATTTTTTACATCTATATAATGTAGTACATGCCATACAATGGGGTATGGGTCATACAACATGCTACAATTGTATGACACATGACCCATTATACTGTTTGGCATAATTTTACAAAAACATGTTTATGGAATCTTACTTATTTTTACTATTTAAAGGGTATGACCATGTTATTGTCGTGTATAAGAAATTATTCAAATCTAATAAAAGAGAGAGCTACCATTATCTTGTGGTTTTTCCTACAAGTTGTAGGTTTTCTATGTAATATATCGTGTCATATTTTTTCCTTTTTCTTCATTATAGTAGTACATTAAAATTGCCTCTTATTCTTATCACATGACACCCTTAATAATAAAACCCCTCTAATGAATCCTCCACTTTCTACATCCAAAGGCCCAAGTCAAGGTGATGAAACATGTGAACTCATTGTTCCCTAATGGTTGAAGGAAATGTAAGGAAGGATGATAGACACAATTTTGATGTTACCAAGTTACCCACAATCTCCATCAAATTTGATAAGAAGAGTGGAACTATCCAAAGGGTTATGAAGAGGAAGGCCATGAATCTCAGCACAAGGGAGGAGATATAATTAGAATAAAAGGAAAACTTATTCCCTTTATCAAAGAAACCTAAGAAGAATTCAAGTGATCCCACAGAGTATAAAAAGGACTTCTACGTTTTTATGGATACTATAGGTGAAGCTATGAAAGAGATGTACTGAAGTATAGAGGATGTATTGAAAAGGTTATAACAAATAAAAACCATATAATCTCCTCAAGAAATTATTGATGATGTGCAGAGTAAAACTAGCAAGTTGTATAATATTTTGAAAAACATCCAAACAACTAGCAAGTTGTATAATATTTTGAAAAACATCCAAACTCCTATAGTAGGAAGTCAACTCAATAGAGTGAATGTCACCAAGTTTTGGCATCAAATGAGGGAATTCGAAAAGGGATCAAATTTTCTAGTTTAATGTTCCAAAACCAACTCATTTAGTCAACTAAACCTGATGACCAACATGGATGCATCCTGGTGTTTAAACTATGTGATTTCAAGAAAGGATGCTTCACTCAATTAGCATAATCAAATGAAGACATTGATGGGACTTTTTGCAAGACATTAAATTGAGGCCTCAAAATTTTTGGGAGATATGAGGGTCACTAATGTGATCACTCATACAGGTGAGATTGTCAACAAGCCTAATTTTAAGAACCTCCTCCAAGTAGATGCAAACAACTATAAAGAGGAAGTTGAAAAGACCATATATAGAACCAATGAAGAAGTTTTGTAATTGGTTAATTTTGCTAAGGATAGGGTAGCAAGAGTTGAATCCCTAAGATTTGAATTTAAGAGATTAGAAGCTGAGTAAGAAAGATTGATGGCTGAAGTTGTCAAAATATTAAAGCCTTCCTTACTCAATTTTGACATTATATATAAAAAGTTTGAGGCATTAGCTGCATTGTTTGAAGAGCTAAAGGCAAAGGAAAAGGCTTCAACTTTAGTTTCATCCACTTAACCAGCTATTAAAATTCCCACATCAACACATAATGCCAATTTTTAAGGATTTGTGATCTTATAGACTCCAACGAGACCAATTTTAATCCCTTAGGGACTCCTAAGAGTTACTTTAGTTGCAACTATGGTTACTCTACTAACTTCTTCAACTAGTGGTGTCACATCAGCACCCTAATAAAAATAGCTATGTATTTACATGTTCTTATCAAATTGGAAATTTAGTTCCTAACTTATGTACCTTACATGTATATTATATTTTTAGATGAAGGGTATGTTCTATATGTTATCATTGTACATGCATAACTAGCATGATTTTGAACACATTGTTTTATTTTTGACTTGTAAATTTAGATGAAGCTTGAAGAGATGAAGCCTTCCCCATCCCAAGCTTATATATGATTGCAACCTTCTAGTCTCAAAGATAGGAGAATTTTGGATATTAAAATTAATAATAAATTCTGAGAAATTTTGCTTAACTTGATTTTGATGTGTAAATCTTGATTCTTCTCTAATTTTGTGGATTGTGTGGGACATGTTATTATTATGGTATCTTAATTCTTTGTTTGTAAATGAGTTTATATTTTTAATACAATGTTGAAACCTTTAATTATGCATGTCTAAATTTATTGTGTTTTATTTCCCTTTGACTCCTAATTGTGTTTGAGTGTTGGTGTGCTACATTAGCTTATAACAGACATTGGTCTTCTAATTTTTTATCCAACTTAGGTCAAGTGTTGGTCTTGAAGCTTCTTCATCTTGTGTGGTCCACATGCCTCTTTTATGTTCTAATCTTCCCTCTTTTTGAGTTTCTTTGAGAATCTTTCCTACCTTAGTTAAAATATTCACCCTTCCATTCAATCCAAGTAGATTTAGGTTCATCCATAACCAACCCATTCATGGTAAACAATCTATATCACTCACCACTATTTTACCAATAGGTTGTTATAAAACCAAATACCCTAAAACTTGTGCACTAGAGTAAAATATTTTACTGATCCTAAAACATTAGAGGCAACCTTGTAAAGTTATTTGTGGTTTGCATAAAACCAACATTAATAAAAACTTAATTTGGTGCTAGAAGGAGGGTTATACCTTCACCTCTATTTTCTTTGAAAAGAATCACTTGAGTTGTACTAAAAGAACCTAAGAGATTAATAAGGTCTACCTAAGATAATAACTTTCTATTAGCACATTTGTAAATCCATAAAAAAAAAAAATTTTACAAGAGAATCAGGGGATAACCTTGAGCCCAATCATTCTCTCTAGGTAGACAACATCATCTTCCATTATTCCCAATGGATCAACCACAAAGTCCCCCTCAAGGTCTTACCTAGCTCAGAGGTTCTGCTGTTAACATTACTGGAGTTATCTATGATTTACCTATAAACCCTAAGAAATATTTGCCTTCCTTTTATCCATCAGGAGGAAGGATTGCAAAAGAACACATCAAGGCCTTCAAAACCACTTTGGGAATTTTGAATGTAGCTCATGAAGACATGGCTTGAAAATTGTTTCTTTTAACCTTGTAAGATGCAGCCTATGACTAGTTTTTGAATATCCCAGAGGATTCCATCATAACCTAGGCCCATTGCCAAGATACCTTTTTAGCATAGTTTGGTTAGGTCACTATCTCATGTGTTTAACAACATTTTGCCTATATGAAGCAAGAGCCCACTAAACCGAACTAGGAATTTAATGTTATATATAAAAAGATGTATAACAAGATTGAAATCGTTTATCAACCTAAAGAAACATTGGCCCTAAAGATGTACAAGAACACCATAAACCCCATGATTGTAGTTTTTCTCTATAGAGCTGCCAATGTTGGTACATTAACTTTGGCTTATGTCAAAGCTATCAACAAAGATAAATAATTGAATATTTAGTTGCAGTCTTTGACCTCTCTCAATCTTGGTCCTCTTTTCCAATCTTTCAGTTTAATTCTCAATGTAAACTAGAATAGTATATCCTAAAACCAAACCTAAGTGTATACCTTGATACCTTTAACCCTAGTTCCACCTAATCAACACCTAAGTTTATTGAATAATTTTCCCCTAACCAACAAAAATTGAGTCAACCATTAGTACCAGTTAATATTATCATAACATAGGGAACCAATTCTGATTCTATAAAAATGGAATTAAAATCAATCGAAGGAATGGTCTAAAAATTAAGTAATGAATTTCTTAGCATGTAGAAGCATATGGGGAACACTGGGATCTAAAACACTAATCATAAATTTGGGTTAGAGAGGTATAACATGCCTTTCAATAGGTTTAGAAATAACCAATAACAATAAGCACCATCCAATAGAGGACCAGAGATGAACATCATGGAAGCAACCCTTCCTAACTGGTGTCGTGTATATAACACTAAGCAATATTCTGAGTTGGAATGCATCAAATTTTGTAAAAAATTAGAAATGTTTTAGATGGAGATGGACATAAAATAAAGTTCTACAAATTAGGGATACTCATCCGTCTTTAATGGTTAAGGGCATCCAAGAACCACCAATGTATTTGAAACTTATGATTCTCCTTTTCTAGAAGAATATGATAATGAAACAAAGGATAACATAAATGAGATCCATGCTTTCCAATAGTATCATCAGGTAAGGAACAATTATAATTTGAGAAGTAAACAACCTATGACTACTTCAATGCCTCTAAATAATAGTGTCACTACACCTCTAGATCCAAAGGCCAACAAAAAATCCATCAGCTCCCAATAAAGATGAACAATTGTAGACTATGAAACTACCTAATAGAGGAGGGTACAATATTGTTGAAGATATAAATAAAATTAAGGATAACATCACCCTGCACAAACTAGACCAGATCATTGAACAAAGAGAAAGGTTGCTTAAGGCTCTGATTAGGAGAACATCTGACAAATCAAAAGTTGCACATGCAAATGTCATGGTATATAAAGATAAGCTAGAAGTGCTTCCATTCTTGCTGATCATCTGAATGTTTATAAAGAATATGTATAAACATTTGGTTGACTCTAGATCATCGACCAGTGTGATGTCAAAAACTATCTACCAAAAGTTGGGTCCAACTCCAGACAAGTTAAAGAGAGTCATCCTTCAATTAGACAAATATTTCATTGTATGTGTTAATGAATTAACAAATGTGCACATCTATTTGGCATCTGAACCACATGTGTAACAAACCATAGACATCTTGGTCGTGAAAATTTTATAAGTATACAATCTATTACTGAGTTGATATTGGTCATAGACATTAAATGTGTACATGGCCACCGACTTCTCACACATGTGGCTACCCTGTAAGGGGCTACACAACTAGATTTGAGTATACCTAAGCTAAAAGATGAAACATCTGATTATAGAATATAATGCCACTAATGGTAAAGTAGACTTCATGTCTTCCCATGCAGGTGTGTACACATTTACCACTAGATAAGAACATGCATTACATGAACAAGAATTTGAGGGTCCTTCTCAGCTATGGAACCTTCACTTTGATGGAGTTAGATAAAAATAAAGTTTTGAGGTTGGCACAACCCTCACAAATCTAAGAGGTAAAGAGTACGTAATTACTTACAAATTACAATTTCCTTACACAAATAATCATGCTGAGTATGAAACTCTAATTTTAGGCCTATAGTTTACATTAAAGCATAATGTCTAATAGCTACAAATATTTAGTAACTTTGAATTGTTTATTAACCAAATCCAAAATAAATGAGTGCAAAATTACTTATCTAAAGATGTACAAACATTGAGCTTGGGAGTTGATTGAGTCTTTTGAAGTGTTCAACATCTGAGCCATCCCAATAGAGAATAATTGGATATCAAATTCATTAACAACCTCAGTGGCTAACCTAGGACCACTTCAAGAGTTAAAAATGTAAAATTTCATAGTAGAGTTGGTTTTAAGCCCTTCTATCCCTAATAATGTGGACAAATTCCAAGTATTTGAGGATGATCAACAAATAATGTAATTCTTGAATAATTATAGTGATTTTAAAGCTTAGATAATAGATGAAAGAGATGTCTAGCTGATGCAAATTGAGGACATGATAGAAGATGGTGTTATGTAATTAAAAGAGAACTGCATCCCATTTGGCATGGTTTTTCTAGAACAAGATTTCAATGTGGATCCTCAAGCTCAAAATTAAAAATAATTTAAATCCTTTGAATTTGATTTCACTAGAGAAAACTAAGAACTGACCAACATCCCTAATTGGTGAATGTAGGTCTGAGTTACATAAAAAGTGAAAAACAAAGGCTGAAAGGATTACTTATAGAGTATATATATGTCATTGTATGGACATATGAGGATCTAAATATCTTTGACCCTAGGGTGATCACTCACACTATTCCCCTAAAACTATAACATAAACCATTTAGGTAAATATAAAGGCCAATGAATCCAATCCTAAAACCTCACATACAAGCCAAAGTATCGAAGCTACTAGATGCCAAAATTGTTTTCCTAATCAGGCATTCAACATGGGTAGCCAATCTCTTACCAATTATAAAGAAGAATGGAGAAATCAAAATCTACATTGATTTTAGGAACTTAAATAGAGCCTCAGAGAAATACCTACCCTCCTTGGATGAGGTAATTTAGATGGTGAACAACTCTAAGATGATGTCCTTCCTAAATTAATTCTTATGTTATAATCAAGTGTTTGTCAAAGTAGAATATAGGATGAAGACTGCCTTCATCACCAAGTGGGGAACTTTTTCATATAAAAGGATATTGTTTGACCTAAGTAATGTGGGAGTTACCTTCTAAAGAGTAATGGATTTTGCCTTTCAAGGATTGGTGGGGAAGTGTATCATCATCTACATGAATGACCCTACTTTGTTTTCAAATAAAGAGTTGATCAGATAGACCATCTGGAGAAGGTCTTTGATAGATGCAGAAGATATGGGGTCTCTTTGAACCTAAAGAAAAACATCTTTGGGGTTACTAAAGGAAAGTTACTGGGTCATATATTTACCAAGGATTTGCTCTCTATTGATCCAAAAAGGGTCCATGCTATCTCCAAGTTAACTCCACCAAATATCAAGAAAGATTTGAAGTCTTTCTTTGACAAGGTTAACTTTATAAGGAAATTTACCTCTGGTTTTATAGAGATTGTCAAGCCATTGAATGCTATGATAAAATAGGATGCCAAGATCGAATGGATAATTGAGACCAAAAAATATTTTTAGGACATAAAGATTGAAATTTCCCAAGCTCTAATTCTGATCAATCTTGATTTCAATAAATAGTTTTATCTTTATTCGTTCACCTTAGAATATATTGTTGTTATAGTACTTACATAAAAGGTGGAAGACAATGAACATCCCATTGATTTTATGAGCACTAATCTCAAGGATGCAAATTTAAAATACTCCATTATTGATAAAAAATATATGCCTTAATCAAAGCTATCAAGAAATTCAAACATTATATCTCGAGGAACAAGACATTCACCATCATCCTAGATCCAATTGTCAAGCTCACACTTGGTCAAAATGAATTGGGAAAAAGAAGAGGCTAGTGGATGGATAAAATATAAGAGTTTGAAATTGAGATTAAGACAACTAAAATGGTGAGAGGCCAGAGAATCATCCAACTAATGGTTGAGATTGATCCATGAATCAACATTAAACAAATCAATGAAACTCAAGTAGCTGAGGGTGAATGGTACTCATAGATCATCCATTACCTACTCACAACTACATGTCCCTTAGGATTGAAGAGACAAAAAATATGAGCACTCAAGATCAAATTGTCTCATTACATGATAAAAAGGGGTGTGCTATATAGAAAGAATTATGAAGGCATCTATCTAATATGTGTTTCAAAAGAAGAGGATAAGGATATCCAAAATAATTTACATCAGAAGATTAGTAGTGGACGTTCTTATGGTAATACTATAGCCCATAAGATTTTGAATATGGAATACTACTAGCCCATAGTCTTTAAGGATGTGCGTAATCATATTATGATTTGCCATGAGTGCCAAGTGTTTGGAAAGAGATAAGTAAATATTGCCATGCCTTTATAGCTGATCATTAAAGGATGACCTTTTACCCAATGGGGCCTCAATTTTATTGGGCCAATAAACCCAAATTACTCAACATGACATAAGTTTATCCTCACGACCACAAATTAATGCAATAGATGGATAAAAGCTATGACAATAATGAATTCCAAGGCAATTGATGTCATCATATTTCTAGAGGAAAATATAATGACCAGGTTTGCCACTCCCATTTCCTTCATTTGTAACAATGATCCATAGAACTTTTCAATCTTTTAAATTTATAGAATGGGCCTATGAAAATCAAATCATAATTAAATTATCTTCAAACCACTAACTCCAAGAAAATGGAGTAGTTGAGTCTACTAAAAAAATTAGTTAATGACATCAAGAAGTTAGAACAAGACAAACTAAGGGAATGACATCTCTTATTGAAATATGCACTATGGGTAGATATAACCAGACACGATCAAGATCTCAAAGATTCACCTTTTTTTTAGTGCATGGACAACAACCAATCTTCCCCAGCACTCTAAAGATACCAATGTGCCAATTCATGCAAGACTATATGGGCAAAGAGGAAAGAGTTCAATTTAGACTACTTGAGATAGTTCAGTTAGAAGACATAAAAACTAAAGTACTACGCAGCTTCAACAAACATCAAGATAATGTCAAATGGTGGTTTTATAAAGGATATAATATCAAAGCCTTCAAGATCTCAGACCTAGTGTTTTTATGGGATAAAACACATGAAAAGAAGGGACAACATGATAAGTTCACCCCATTGTGGATTAGACCTTATCAAATATCATAAATCCTAGGTAATAATACCTTTTGACTATAAGACCTTCAAAGTCAAAACCTCACTTTTTCAGTCAACGGATAATATTTGAAGCACTACTTCATGGCTACTCCAAGTAGAGATGCATCAGAGTGAACTATAAGTAAATATTTAGAATATAAGTAGATTAGATTTAATACTTTCTACATTAAATTACTTGATTTCTAAATTAAATTTCTCACTTCTCAGATTATATTTTTCATTTTTTACATTTTGTATTTAGTAGATTAGTTCTTACAATTTGTAGGTTGGTTCCTTAAGGTTGCAGAAAAGATTGGCCAATTTCCTATACCAAAGTATAAAGATATGACAAAAATGAGGGGATATATAGTAAAACATAATTGGTTCTCATAAGAATTTATTCTAATAGTATGATATTATCTTTGATTAGGGTATGTATTGTGACTAAACTATGTTTTGATTGGATTGAATAAGTTCTCTAGACTTTTGGGATTTACTTAGATATAATCATGCAAATTTGAGAAAGATTTTTCATCTCCATAGACTCAACACACTTATACACGCTAAAACTTAGATGAGAGATAATAAACATAGAACTAAAGACACATTGATAGGGATGTATTGACCCAAATTAGTTCTTTCTTAAATATATACCCAATTAATGGTAGTTCTCAGCCTTTCTTTATATGTGTTTTTAAAAAATATATCATACAAACTAATAGAGGATATGTGATTCAAGTAATCTCTACTAGGGCTATGGATGCTTGGTTGGCAGTATAGCAAGGCTTTGAGTGGAATCAGAGGTATCTTTGTTAGGGCTATGGTCACTTGATTGGCAATAGAACAATGCCCAGGTTTCTCTTATTATTTGATTACAAAATTAGAAGGTCAAAATGAAACCTACAATGTTTATCTAAGACTTGATAAAAAATCTCATAATAAGAAGGGACTAATTTCACAAGAATCACAACTCTGGCCCAAAGAATGAAAGGTTTACTATGTTTCATGAGGAAGTAAAATTTTATTTCAAGGTACAATCTATTTATTTTAGTTTGGGAAGGGATTGAATTTGATATAATACATTATTGAAATTCTGGGTTTTCAAAATACTTAAGAGTATTTTCCTTTGTGAGTCACCATTTGTTGTGACCTAATACACATACCCCATTAAAAAAATTCAAATGGAGACCCATCACTATTGGAAACCTCCATTTTAGAGGCCCATCTAACCTTAGAACTTTAGAATATAATGTCCTTCATGCAAAGTCTATGGTTGTTTCAATGAGTTTGAATTTATAAGAATTCAAATCATGAAAATCAAATCTTGAACGATCACTTTAAGTTATTTTGAATCTTGGGTTTTCATAAGTTTCCTCAAAATTGATGCTTTGGTTTATTAACTATCAAGATTAATATCTTTATCCAAGTTTTTCTACATATTTTGTATGATGGTAGGACCACCAGTGAAAGACTTGTTATTCACCCATGATCAGGCCTTACATTCATTATATAGATTATGATAAGTGGCATTATCACATCACCTAGAGCCATTAATTTTCTTAAAGTAAATTCTAAGTCTTTTGAGTCCTTGATATCCAAAAACATGCCACATGGTGTATTTTCGTGAACCTGGGAATACATAAGCTTTACAAAATATTATCAATGGGCTAATGGTTCTGACCTTTTGAGCTCCTGATGGATTAATGGTTTTGAGATTTTGAGCATTCAACACTTGACAAATTTTCATCAAACAAAACCTTGGAAGGATTAACATAGTCAAATGGTCTACAATCTAATGGTTTCGAACTTCTGAGCTCTGATCAGATGACACTTGGTACTTTTTCATTTCAACATAGTTTTAGAAGATAAAAGACAAAGAAAAGACTTCAATGGTCCTAAGTGTTGAGGTCAACATACCCCCATTTCAGAAAAAGGGGGCCTTTGTGTCAAATAGTGCAAATTTGTACCCTAAATTTAAAAATTCATCTGATCAGAGTATCACTAGAGTGTTTTGCACTATATATTTATTTGAAGATCATCCACACCTGATTTGGTTGGCATATTTGTTAATGATTCTGATTTAATTTTACCTAAAGTTGCTAACCTTTGATCTTTATGTTACAGGTCACAACTCCAATGGAGTCCATTTGGAATGAACAATGTCTAAGTTTTATGATTTAATGATGATTTGATCTTTTAATAGCCTTTGGTCTATAAATGATTAATTGAATTTGTATTTGAATTACTAAAACCCTTAGTCTAGATTTAGTTTAAATCCTCCTTTTTAAATTCAAAATTGCATGGAAACAAATTATGTAGGAACACTTTTATTATTGCATGGACTTAGTTCTATTTTTATCCTAAGTCTTAGTCATGTTTTTCAACATGACCAAACCTTAGTCTAAAAATATTATGCTTGGTCCTTCTATGTCCCGTAACCCCTTGGTCTATTTTTATCATTGGCATGGTCTAACTAATGCATGATCTCTTTGTTATAAAGCTTAGCCTAAAGCCTTACCCGAAGGTTTATCTTATTTATTAATACAATAAAAACATTAAGCTAAGACTTTATGCTAGGTCTTTTATTTTTCAAGGTCCCTTTTAAAATGTTTTAGAACTTAGCTTAAGACTTTAGCCTAAATCTTTATTTGTATTTATTAATATGAATGAAAATATTAGTCTAAGACTTTAGCTTAAATTTTATATTCTCTGAGCATTAAATTAAACATCATTTTTATTTATAGGATCAATGATCCATGTTTTCTCGGATGATCAAGATCGAATGGTGCAAGCTTAAATTCAAAGATCCAATTCATAATAAAGCTCAAACATCTTTCAAGGATCAATGACACATGTTTGCTCAGGTAGGATTGATTTAAAGGTGCATATTGAGTCAAAGCTTCAATGGAGCCCCAAGACAAGTGAGAAGGTGAAAAGTATCACACTCACAACCAAAGAACATTGAGAAACCAATGGTGTTTGACCCTATGGATCGATATCAAACAATCTACATTTACTCAGATGAAGATGATCAGATGGTATGTAGCAAACATTAAAAAGTCAAGGACAAACACAGAGATGACACATGGCATACATGTGGGCCATGAATTAAAGCTCAATCATCTTTTAAAGATCAATAATTTATAGATGAGCATACACATTTAAATTAATAGTTTACGGAGCATAAAGTACAATTAGACACATCAAGATAAATGAAGCATAATTAATTCATGAAATCAAGATTAATGGTGTATAGTAAACATTACAAAGTCAAAATAAATGCAGAAGTGACAAGTTTCACAACCATGGGGAATATAATGATCATCCAATGGAATTCAAGTTATTAGATCAAGATTAATAATCCATGTTGATTTGTGTAGGGATGATCCAACGGTATGAGATCAAGAAGGAATTTAAAAAAGATAATAGTCACTTTTAAAATATTAATGAGCAAGATGCCATGGTGATGCCATATTAGATCCATATAAGCTCAATGTGCCAAGTTAGATATTTTAGGATGTAGGAAGTGCAAAGGTATAAATGCAAAGATCTAAGCATAATCTAAGTCACAAAGCTTGCATAAGTTCAAACAACTATCACCATTAAAGTACTGTAAGGAACCTTCTAAAAAACCCTAACACATTTAGATGCCCTAGTTCGACCCCATGTTCATAATAATAAAGAAAAGAAGATTGGATTATCATATGAACAAGGATAATTTTATCCAGAATTGAATTACAAACCACTAGTAAGCAATTTAAAGAGACTTATAGTCATGACATCCCAAAAAAGTGTCTCCAAAGAAGATGTAGAACTCTATTTGACCTCAGATGCAGAAGGAAGAATTTTTAAGGACATGTAATTCGATGCCATAGCTTTAAATACTAGGGACAACAATTGGTTGAGCTTGTTCTAGACCATTAAGAACAAAAAACCCATCATGAGAGAAGATGAGAAGATTGTGTCAACAAGAAGGCTCTACTATGACATAGTTGCTATTCAAATGATAGGTCTCCATTACGTCGTAATAAAACTTGAGGTACTATATTATATAGACATTCTCTCTCCTATTTTTAGAGATGGTAAAATTGATAAGGGCATATTAATCAATGAGCATACTCACAAAAGTATAGCTTATATCTATGCCATAGTATTTAAAAACTATTAGAAACTTCCTAAGCCCCGAATAGACCAAACCAAAATCAACAATTAGGCCAAGGAAAATGACTTGAAGACCATTCTTGCCCTATGGTTATATTCTAGAAATTAGGTGTTTTCAGATTTCAATGACAACATTCCCATTTATCAATTCAAACTTGGGATTAGAATGATTATGAGTTTGATGAATAGGTTATGTGGAAATCCAACCACCACATATGTGGACAAGATTTAGGTGCCCTTAATCTATTTTATGGTTGAGAAACAACTCACCCCTCCCCTTCATGAAGTGGTCAGGTCTTGTTTAAGTAAGCAAATATCTATAGTTAAGAAAAAGACTAGGAACCAATTCTTCATAATGTCATACCTCCTGGATGCCTTGCTTGTCATAAAGAAGATCCCCAACCTTAGAGAATGGTTACCTAATAGGACACATATAGTCTTCTAATACTATTCAAAACTACACATATTCAAATATAGGGATCACATCCAATTCATATGTGACTGTGTTTATCCAACCCTAATCGAGGCCAACATTAGGAATCCAATGCCAAGAGTCAGCCCTATTTTACTAAAACTGTGTCTATTTCAAGTCTAAAGAAAAAGAAAGAAGAAGG
The DNA here is from genome assembly GCA_037957365.1 of Torreya grandis. Lineage (NCBI taxonomy): Eukaryota > Viridiplantae > Streptophyta > Pinopsida > Cupressales > Taxaceae > Torreya > Torreya grandis. The sequence continues at coordinate 860,596 of JARHVA010001229.1, forward strand.
ATATGGATAAGTGATTAGAATGAACCTAGATTGGTTTGAACACCATATCCAAATGTTGTGAGCACTCCTCTTTGGTTGGGGAGGACTCCATGTAGGTAAGAAATCACTACCACAAAAATATCTGTTAGTAGATATATGAGTGGGCTGCCAAGCTATGTGCTTGTTCTAGGAAGTGTCAAACTTCCTTAGGGATGATATTCCACTTTTTATAAACAAAAGAGTAATAAATAATAAAGAGAGAGGAAAAAAGAGAGTAAAAGAGAGATATGTTACTGTTGTCAACAACCTGAGTGCAATAGAGAGTAACAAAGTGTAGGTGGTATATTCAATTTGTATTTTGGAAGTTATCTATGTAGGTTTTGTTTTCCCCAAAAATAGACTTCTCATTTTTGAGACAACATGTGAATTATTTTGGTTCCTCAGACCAAAATAATCTCTTCCCTTCTTGAAATTTGATTTGAGCATTCAAATTCCTCATTTTTCAAGCTTCTAAAAAATATACAGACTCTACAAGCTTAAATCTATAGACTCTGAAGGCTTAAATCTACGGACTATGTAGGAAGAAAATCTACGGACTTTGCAAGCCAAGTTCTATGGGCTTCATAGGTTGATTTCTACAGACTCTATAGGAAAGAAGCAAGCTCTCAACACTTAGGGGATTTCAAATTTGGTTCAATGACAAGTCTCAACCAAAAGAGTTCATCGGCAAGCTTCTAAGCAAGGATTGAACCATTGAACCATTGAACCTTGAACCATTTTGGTTCAACAGGTTCAATGGGGTCAAAGGTTCAACATCAGTAGCAAGAGTTAAGCACATTTGTCAAGGTTCAAAGTTTAACTGCTTTAAGTTCAATGGCTTCAAAACACTTATCAAAAAGAAGAAGGCTTGAATCATTGAACCATTGCACCATTGAACCACTTTGGTTCAAAGGTTCAATGGGTTCAATGGTTCAACAGGTTCAACGACCAAGTGGTTTAATGCGTTTGGTTCAAAAGATCAAAAAGACTTAGCCAAATAAAAAGAATGAACTAATTGAACCATTGAAATTTGAACCAAAGGGTTCAATGAGTTCACAAGTTCAAAGGTTCAACTAGTACAATGAAGATCAAAGAGCTTAGAAAGAACAAGGAAGTGATGAACTAATGGTTCAACAGGTTCAAAGGCTTCTACAGGTAGGTTCAATCAAAAGAACAAGTTTTCAAGGCTTGAACAATTGAACTGTTGAACCATTGAACCACTTTGATTCAAAAGGTTTAACGGGTTCAACGAGGTTTGTTTCAAAGAATCTTGGTTCAAGAAGTCAATAGAAACAAGGGAATGAACCATTGAACCGGTGAACCAAAGTTGGTTCAATCAGTCGGTTCAAGAGACAAGTTCAAAGGAGTGCCCCAAAAATCAAAGACACAAGTGCCCTTGCAGAGGGAATTTCCATGGCAAAAGTGACTAAGGAAACAAAAACCTGACAAAACTCAGTGGATCCTGCCAAGTGTCATCTTTTGAGCCTCATTTCACTTTGTTTCTAAGAGCAGCGGATGCTGCCATGTGTCATAATTTGAGATTCACATAAAATCAACTAAGGCAAATTTCCAAGGGATAAACAACCCTTGTAAAGGACACTTAGAAGCTAAAATGAACCATTGCAAAAACTTGAAAGGCTAATTTGGAGCTCAAACAACCCTTGCAGAGGGTAGAAAGGGGGCAAATGGACCAATTCAAAGGCCAAAACAGCAAAGGGATTTCCTTTAGAAAAGTTCCCTCGACAAAATAGACAAAGTGAATTCCTTCAGGAAAATGAACAAGGCAAAGGACAAAGTGAAATCCTTCAGACAATTTGTCTGAAGGAATTCACCCGAAAAATAAAGCAAAGCCCAGTGGAAAGACAAGGCAAGAAAGATTTCCTTCAGACAAATTGCCCAAAGGAATTCCTTTAGACATTTTGTCTGAAGGAAATAAAGGATAAACCCCACCGAAAGAAAGAAGCCTAAAGGCCATCCGAAGACTGCTCGAAGGGCAGATACTCTTGTGGGGGGCTCTTCCCAACCTAAAGTGGACCGTTTCTCACTGCTTGAAGGGTAGGTCCCCTTTGGGAAAGATCAAATGACAAAGCTAAAGGAATTACCAAGGAAAGTGACATGCCTGCAGACATCAAAGTCACAATAATGAAATAGCCATTGATCCTTGTAGGTTTAAGCATGGACTCGAATGCATTCAAAGGCTTTAAGGCCAAGGCCAATAGGAAGAACTACTAAGAGGAGTGTAAAGAGCAGGAATGACTAGAAACATTTGCACATCAGATATGTTTCTAGAAGTAGACTGCCATGTGGATATTGAAAGATGCAAACTTTCAATAGCATGACCTGTTTCTCTGCATTGAGAAAAGCAAATGGGTAAATGCCCCTAAATTCTAGCATGCCTTCTTAACAAAATTCAATGTAACATGATGTGTTACTATTCCCAAGTCCTTCTTGAAGAGGCTATATAAGGGACTTTCTTGTTATTGTGGATCTAACTCTCTGATTATCAGAAACAAAACTCTGCCCAAATTGAAAGGCATTATTGAGACTTTGAGCTCAAATTGTTGATCATATTTTTTTATTGGAACAAGAAAGAAAGTGACTTTTCAGACTTTGTGCTGTGATATCTTTGTTGTTGGGGAAACTATTCTTATGTCTTTTTCCTTAATATATTTTCTGTTTCTTTAATTTAATAAGCAAAATTAGTGAAAGTAGTCAGGAAGGCATCTTAAAGCCAACTGTGGAGAGACTTTGTGCCCTCACAATTGATTTTAGTGTATTTTCTTTTTGTTTCTATGTAAAAGACCTTGGGATGACTTTGTACCCTCATTGTCCTTTGTATCTCACTCTTGGGAAATTTAAGTGGATACTTTGTGCTACATCTCAATTTGCTGGTTACTACGACCTTGGTTACATTTTGCAGTTACTACCAGGAAGATTCTTGTGGTTTAATGAATGGTACTTCTAAAATAAGAGGAGTGCTTTATGTCATTATTCCTAAGATTTATCCTTTGATTTGCATGCATCATCTCTTAAAAAAGAGGGATGGATGATTTATCCTACCCTTGAGTATTATTTTCTATATATATATATTTATATATAACATATCTATAGGGAACCTCCCCTTGATGAGAGGAGAGATTAGTCCCCTTTTGATGTGGTAAACCTACACATTTGGCTGACCAATCTTCTTACTTTAGATGATCAAACCTATTTTGTTTATTAGTATGCTGATCGACAAAATATTCAACCAACAATTTTTGGTGACTCCGCTGGGGATATAGTTATGTGCATTTTGAAACCTCAAGTTTCAGATGAAATCAGTCTTTACCATTATCCATTATAGACTCCATTCCATTTCTGTGTTTTACCCATTATTATTATAACCTTACCATTCACCTCCACACTAACTGGGAAAGAATGCGCAGTTTAAAGACTCAAGCTTCAAACTAAAGCAAGGTCAATTCTTTTCCATTTTTATTTCACAATCTATCAGATTCAAGGTATACACGAAGTTAAAGGGCTAAAGGTGTTGTTGACCCTGTATTCGAGTTGGTATAATAAAGTAATTTGGATCTATTTCCTTCACCATCTTGCCTCCAACAAACCAAGAGCTTTCCTCCTACTAAAGTTAGATCTCCATTGCCAAATGAAGTATCCACTTCTATTGTTGATAAAACTTTGCCAATAATTACTCCTCTAAGATTTGTTATTCCTCCTTTTCATAGTCATATAATGGCAGTTCAAGGCCCCTGGGGTAATTCTTTTAGTCCTCTCAATCTTACTCCACCTCTACATGAGCTTCCATGCAGTTCAAGAAAGAATTTCCCCAAATTTTATGGTGATGGGAAAGTTCATCCTGATGAACACAATGCAGCCTTCAACATAGCCTGTGGCATAATTAGAGTAGAATTTGAAGATGTAGCAGTCAGGCTATTTGTAAAAACATTACAAGGTGCTACTATAGATTGGTTTTATCATCTATAGTTTGATCAGTAATTGATTGGAATACCTTCAAAGCTAAGTTTGAAGCCAGATTCAAACCTGCAGAAGATGCACATGCACTTCTAGCTCAACTTACACAGATGAAGAAAGAACCTCATGAACTAATGAAGGAATTCATAGCCAAGTTTAACAAACTAAGGAACAAAATTCCTATAATTGCTCGACCTATAGCTGAGAATCTCAAATGCTTCTTCAATAATTCTCAGTTACTTGAAGTAAGTTTTCTTTTGAGACGTGCTGGTCAAATAGATCTTGCTGCAACTCAACATTTGGCCACTGAGGTAGAATATGATCTCATCTTAGTAGGGAAGATAAGAAGAGATCCAAATAGAAATAGACCTTCATCATCTTTTGAATATTCATCTACAGGCACCACAGATCCAATGGTGCAGAAGTTGGAAAATGAGTTGCTTGCTCTCAAAAAGCAAATGGTGCAAGGAATGTCTTCCGCTCCATACATAGATTTGCCAAGAAAGATATTTTCAAATCAGTCATATCAGGGCAATGCTGCAAAAAATCAAGGGCAACAAAATTGTCTTCCTCCCCCACAAGGAAAACTTACCCTGGAAGCTCCTCCAATGAATTCGACAATGAGATATCTTGAAGTAGAATCAGAGTTCTCTTTCCAGCCTTAATTGAATCAAGAAAATGGTGCTAATCTCCTTATAGAAAATCAAGAAGAATCTGCTGGTGACTCCCACATTAGTTTCCTGAACTAATAGGATGAACTCAGAAGCAAAGGAGAAGATTTTGATAGATCATATGCAGTGTTTATCAAGTCCAAAAACCAATAAGTCTAACAAGATAATAAAGGGAAGACAGATGAGCAACCTCAACCAGTAATTACAATTGCTAAGCGTAGAACCACTCTACCTTTCTAGTCAAAGGATCTAGTGATCACCCAAAAGATGAGTACATCAATTTCACCTTCACCTTCTACTTCAATTTTGCAAACTTGCCCTCCTCCCATCCCTCCTAAAACTCAAAAGGTTGAAATACCTTCCTCTATTCTTAGTCAAATTCAACTGTTTAACATAATTGATCATGTCAAAAAGACAAAAATACAAATGTCTAAATTTGAATATTTGTAGTCTAATCCTGATCAATTAGATAAGTTGGTCCAATGTGTCAAGAACCAAACTGTCCTTGCAAGACAAGAAACTAAAAAGGTAACTCTTGATTCCCCAAAGAACATGCCCATTCTGAATAATCTTGTCATTACTTGTCCAACTGCCCCTAAGAAAATAGAACCTTTCTATGTTTCTTTGTTAATAAATGGTCACAAGCTAAGTAATTATATTATAGACTCAAGTGCATTTGACAATGTTATGCCTGCTAAAGTAGCTGAATCTCTTGGCCTCACACTAACCAAGACATTTGGGAGATGTTTCTCCATGGAAAATAAGCAAGTACCATTGCTGGGGCAAATCAAAGATGCCCAATTTTTATTTGCAATGTTTTCAGAAAGAGAATCAAGATGATTGTCTTGGTGGCTGACGTCTCAGCATCTTATGGCATTTTGCTTGGATGAAATTTCTGTAAGGACGTGGGAGGAGAACTAAGCATGGACCTGTTTGAGGTAAGAATCTCTATCAAAGGTGTAATGAAGAGGTTGCTCCTTGAAAAGGAGGAAAAATATGTGGTCACCAAAACATCAGCACCTGAAGCTCAAATTCTTTTTGAATCCTCAGGTATGGGTAACTACTTTCTATCTACAAACAAAGTGCATGAAACATCTGATAAAATTCTTGAAAGTGTCATCCCAAAAATCAGTTCAACTAGAATAACAGAAGAACTAGTAGGTTGTAATACAAATGAAGGACCCTCCCTCTCTAATGAAGGAAAGTCTAAAGAAAAATTAGTATCTGATGAGGTATGGACTCTGGAATTTGATGGCAGCTACTCCTCTACCAGTTTGGGAGCTGGGATTGTGTTGATATCTTCTCAAGGAGATATGTTTCCTTCATCTTACAAATTGCAATTTAACAACACTAACAATACAGCTGAATATGAATCTCTATTGCTTGGATTGAAGGCTGCTCAAGACAAAAGCATCAAGTTTCTTCATGCCAAAGGGGATGCTAAATTAGTAGTTTGTCAAGTGAGAAACTTACACCAAACCAAGAATGAAATATTATGCCACTATCACAACTTGGTTTGGGACCAAATTGAAAGCTTTGATGCTTTCAACATTTCTACCATACCTAGGGAATCTAATGATAAAGCTAATGCACTTGCTGTTTTAGGAACTCTTTTAGTTCCTCACTCAGATTTCAAAGAAGACAGGTATACTATTGAGCTAGTCTGCAGACCAAGTGTTCCTGACAATGCTAATCATTAGCAAGTATTCAATGATGATCATCAAATCATTGCCTTCCTAGAATGAAAAGATAATTTTGAACAACTACATTTTGAAGGCAGTGAATCTTAGAAGTATGAATCAGCGTCTGAATCTAGTTCAGATATAAATGAAAAATTCTTACAGCTGAAAAGAAATAAAATTCCCAAAGGCCTAGTTTCTCTTGAGAAACTGTTTGACAAGCATGATAGATTCATCAAACAACAACAAATAGATTCAAGTTTCTCTCAGGGATTCGATCAAGTAAATCTGACTACTAAAGAAAATTCCAAGATGATTAACATTGGTAAGTGCTACACCCCTGAAGAAAGATTCAAGTTCACCACTTTGCTCTATCAATACATGAATGTCTTAGCATATTCTTATGATGACCTGAAGTCTCTTAGAACTTATAAAATCTACCATGACATTCCTCTCAAGGCTGTCTCAATGCCCTATAAGCAAAAATTTAGATAGTGCAATCCAAAAATATCAGGTACTATTTTGTCTGAGATACAAAAAATGTTAAATGCTAGAATTATCTTCCCAATCCATCATTCTACATGGATTACAAACATAGTGCTTGTAAAGAAGAAGAGTGGCAAAATTTGCATTTGTGTAGATTTCAAGAATCTGAATCAGTCATCTTTGAAAGATAATTACCCTTTGCCAATTATGGGTCAAGTGCTTCAAACAGTGATATGTTCAGAGATGTTATCAATGCTAGATGGCTTCTCAAGATATAATCAAGTTGAAGTTGGTGAAGTAGACCAACACAAGACTGCATTCACCACACCTTAGGGTACATTTACATATAAAAGAATGCCTTTTAGCTTAATAAATGCTAGTGCCACCTTTCAGAGAGCAATGGACCTAGCTTTTAAAGATGAGATGGATAAATTCATAGTGGTATACCTTGATGACTTAACCATCTTTTCAAAGCACCGTTCTGATCATGTACACCACTTACAACAAGTGTTGGAGTGCTACCACCCAAATGGTATTTCCTTGAACCCTAAGAAGTCTATTTTTGGAGTAACAGAGGGGAAACTCCTCAGACATGTTGTGTCTAAAGAAGGCATAAAGATTGACTCAGACAGAGTCAAGTCTATTCAAGAGCTTAATTTGCCTACAAGTAAAAATGTTCTTCACTCTTTCTTCAGAAAGGTGATTTTTTTACAGAGGTTCATCCCTAAATTTGCTGAGAAGACTAGACACATTATGAACATGATGAAAGGGAAGACCACATTTAGCTGGACTAAAGAAGGCAATTCAACATTTCATGATATCAAGACTGCCATTGCCCATGCCTCTACTATGGTTTGTCTAGATTACAACAAAGATTTCATCATATACAACTATACTTCTAAACACACGCTTTCAACAATTCTTGTTCAACAGGGCAAGGAAGGTATGGAATCTCCTATTTATTTCATGAGTTGCCCTCTCAAAACCTATGAGATGAAGTATTCAAACATAGAGAAGCATGCTTATATAGTGGTGAAAGCAGTCAAACATTTCTGCTTCTATATCTTGAATTCACACACTATTGCCTTAGTTTCTGACACTACATTCAAGTCCATATTAACTCAGCAAGAGTTTGGTACAAAAAGAGGAAATTGGATTACAAAGATCCAAGAGTTCAATCTAGACATCAAGCCAACAAAGCTGGTCAGGAGAAAAGGCCTATGCCAATTAATTGCTAACAATTAGCCAAAAGATGCACAACATGTAGAATTTGAAGTGGAAGACACACCAACAGTTCTTTTTGTCTCCACTACCAATGAGTGGTATTCAAGTATTACTCATTTTCTTACTTATGGTGAATGTCCAGCTCATTTGTCTTATAAAGAAAGGAGGACTATCAAGTTGAAAGCTACCAATTTTGTCCTTTGGGACAATGGCTTGTACAAGAGAAGCATAGATGGAGTATTCCTTCGCTATGTAGACAAAGAGCAACAAAGCCAACTTTTGAAATCTTTCCACAATATAGCCTATGGAGGACATTTTTCTACTCTTGTAACTACTCACAAGATTTTGCGAGCTAGGTATTACTGGCCAACTCTTTTCCAAGATGCATATAAGTGGGTGAGAAAATATGAACTTTGCCAACAATTTGTTGGAAGACCCAAGTTAGCTGCCCTGCCTCTCAAGCCAGTGATCATAGAAGAACCTTTCTAGCAATGGGGGATTGATTTTATTGGGAATATAAACCCATATTCAAGTGCTGGACATGATTATGTCATTACAACAACTGATTATTTTACCAAGTGGGTAGAAGCAATCCCAACTAAGCATGCTTATTCAGAAGTTATATGCAATTTGCTCAAGGAGAATATCATTTTTAGGTTTAGAGTTCCAACTAAAATTGTTATTGACAATGTAGCTTGTTTCACCTCCTAGGAGATTACACAATTCTATTTCTATTATGGAATTACACTCTCCCATTCTTCTGATTATTTTCCACAAGAGAATGGACAAGCTGAATCAAGCAATAATAACTTGGTAACTATCATCAAGAAGATAGCAGATGACAATCAAAAGACATGGCATAGAGCATTGGTTGATACTATATGGACAGACATAATCACACCAAAGAGGGCAATTGGTATGTTTCCTTTTCAACTTCTTTATGGTATCAATGTTGAAATACCAATCACCTTAGAATTGCCAGCCTTGAAATTGGCAAAAGTAATTGAAGATCAGACATATGAAAGCTCTCTTGATAAAATAATCATGTGCCTGACTGAGCTAGATGAATAGAAAACCATGGTGGTGGATTGAATTATTGCTCATCAAAGTCTGGTAAAGAAACTTTTTGACCAAAAAGCCAAAGATTGTGATTTCTAGATTGGGGATCAAGTCCTACTGTCAGACAAAAGGAGAGAACCAAAAGGGATGCATGGAAAGTTTGACTCCCTTTGGAGAGGCCCATTTATAATTCATCAACACAATGGTGAAAATAGCTTTTTGATGAAATATCAAGATGGCACACTCTTTTCTCTTCCTCACAATGGGTAGCATCTGAAACACTTCAACTCTTGAAGTATCAAATCATTACATCTATACATATGTATATTTGTATAGTTTTTAAATCTATTTTGTTTTATTTGTTTCCATTTTTGATGCCTTCCATTTATGGGTAACATGACTTCGTAGCCCAATGGTACACATGAAGACACTAGAGATTTTGGATTCGAGTCCCTTCAATTCTTTTTTACAATTGATAGAAGTTTCCCAGCTAGACGTAGCTGTTGTCCCCAAAAATAGACTTCTCATTTTTGAGACAACATGTGAACTATTTTGGTTCTTCATATCAAAATAATCTCTTTCCTTCTCAAAATTTGTTTTGAGCATTCAAATTCCTCATTTTTCAAGCTTCTCAAAAATCTATGGACTCTGCAGGGCAAGTTCTACAGACTTCACAGGTTGATTTCTACGGACTCTAGAGGAAAGAAGCAAGCTCTCAAAACTTAGGTGATTTCAAAGCTGGTTCAATGACAAGGCTCAATCAAAAGAGTTCATCGGCAAGCTTCTAAGCAAGGATTGAACCATTGAACCGTTGGACCTTGAACCATTTTGGTTCAACAGGTTCAAAGGTTCAACATCAACAGTAAGAGTTAAGCACATTTGTCAAGGTTAAAAGTTCAACCGCTTCAAGGTTCAACAGCTTTAAAACACTTATCAAAAAGAAGAAGGCTTGAATAATTGAATTGTTAAACCATTGAACCACTTTAGTTCAAAGGTTTAATGGGTTTAATGGTTCAATAGGTTCAACGACCAAGTGGTTCAACGCGTTTGATTCAAAAATTCAAAAGGACTTAGCCAAATAAAAAGAATAAACTGATTGAACCATTGAACCTTGAACCAAAGGGTTCAATGAGTTCACTAAAGGCAAGAGCTTAGAAAGAACAAGGAAGTGATAGACTAATGGTTCAACAGGTTCAAAGGCTTCTACAGGTAGGTTCAATCAAAAGAACAAGTTTTCGAGGCTTGAACCATTGAACTGTTGAACCATTAAACCACTTTGGTTCAAAAGGTTCAATGGGTTCAAGCTTTAATGGGTTCAACGAGGCTTGTTTCAAAGAATTTTGGTTTAAGTGGTTAATAGAAACAAGGGAATTAACCATTGAATTGTTGAACCAAAGTTGGTTCAATCGGTTAGTTCAAGCGACAAGTTCAAAGGAGTGTCCCAAATGTCAAAGACACAAGTGCCCTTGCAGAGGGAATTTCCATGGCAAAAGTGACTAAGGAAACAAACAAAAACTCGATAGAACTCAGTGGATGCTACCAAGTGTCATCTTCTGAGCCTCATTTCACTTTGTTTCTAAGAGTAGCGGATGCTACCACGTGTCACAATTTGAGATTCACATAAAATTGACTAAGGCAAATTTCCAAGGGACAAACAACCCTTATGCAGGACACTCAGAAGTTGAAACGAACCATTGCAAAAACTCGAAAGGCTAATTTGGAGCTCAAACAACCCTTGTAGAGGGCAGAAAGGGGGCAAATGGACCAATCCAAAGGCCAAAAGAGCAAAGGGATTTCATTTGAAAAAGTTTCCCCAGCAAAAAAAATAAAGTGAATTCATTTAGGAAAATGAACAAGGAAAAAGACAAAGTGAAATCCTCTAGACAATTTTTTTGAAGGAATTCACTCGAAAAACAAAGCAAAGCCCAATAGAAAGACAAGGCAAGGAAGATTTCCTTCAGAAAAATTACATGAAGGAATTCCTTCAGACATTTTGTTTGAAGAAAATAAAGGATAAAGCCTGTCAGAAGAAAGAAGCTTGAAGGCCATCCGAAGACCACCCAAAGGGTAGATACCCTTGTGGGGGGCTCTTCCTCACCCAAAGTGAACCGTTTCTCACCACCCAAAGGGTAGGTCCCCTTCGGGAAAGATCAGATGACAAAGCCAAAGGAATTGTTGAGGAAAGTGACATGCCCACAGAAGTCAAAGTTGCAATAATGAAATATTCATTGATCCTTGCAGGTTTAAGCACAGATCCAAATGCATTCAAAGGCTTTAAGGCCAAGGCCAAAAGGAAGAACCGCTGAGAGGAGTGTAAAGAGCAAGAATGACCAAAAACATTTGTGCATCAGATATGTTTCTAGAAGTGGACCACCAGGTGGATATTGAAAGATGCAAACTTTCAATAGCATGACTTGCTTCTCTACATTGAGAAAAGCAAATGGGTAAATGCCCCTAAATTCTAGCATGTCTTCTTAACAAAATTCAATGCAACATGATGTGTTACTATTCCCAAGTCCTTCTTGAAGAGGCTATATAAGGGACTCTCTTGTTATTGTGGATCTAACTCTCTGATTATCAGAAACAAAACTCTGCCCAAATTGAAAGGCATTATTGAGACTTTGAGCTCAAATTGTTGATCATATTTTGTTATTGGAATAAGAAATTGACTTTTCTGACTTTGTGCTGTGATATCTTTGTTGTTGGTGAAACTGTTCTTATGTCTTTTTCCTTAATATATTTTTTGTTCCTTTAATTCAATAAGCATAATTAGTGAAAGTAGTCAGGAAGGCATCCTAAAGCCAACTGTGGAGAGACTTTGTGCCCTCACAATTGCCTTTAGTGTCTTTTCTTTTTGTTTTTGTGTAAAGGACCTTGGGATGACTTTGTGTCCTCAGTGTCCTTCGTATCTCACTCTTGGGAAATTTAGGTGGAGACTTTGTGCTACATCTCAATTTGCTGGTTACTATGACTTTGGTTACATTTTTCAATTACTACCAGGAAGATTCTTGTGGTTAGATGAATGGTACTTTTGAAAGAAGAGGAGTGCTTTCTATCATTATCCCTAAGCTTTCTCCTTTGATTTGCACACATCATCTCTAAAAAAAGAGAGATGGATGATTTATCCTACCCTTGAGTATTATTTTCTATATATATATATATAGGGAACCTCCCCTTGATGAGAGGAGAGATTAATCCCCTTTTGATGTGGTAAACCTACACATTTGGCTGACCAATCTTCTTACTTTGGATGATCAGACCTATTTTGTTTATCAGTACACTGATCGACAAAATATTCAACCAATAGTTTTTAGAGAGGTTACTAAAAATCTGAAGTTTTCAACATCGGTTAGGCTGCTAAGGTCAGTAAGTGTGACTGTTATCGATTGGGAGACCAATGTCGATAGGGGCAATAATTTCCTAGGAACTTGAAAAAGGCTTTTTTGGGTTTGGGAAATGGTTTTGATCAGGTCTGAAAGGTTGGGTAGGTTTGCGAGAGAGAGAGAGTATTATTTGGATGGGTCTAGTTAGAGGTCTGGTGTGTTAGAACAAGGGGAAATAAGTAGGGAAGCTTTATAACTCCTTCACGGGGGTTTGATAAAAAATGCATAAAATAATAAATAGTAGATATAAAGTGATTATAAAGTAACTACTTAAAGACTTATAAAATAAGTGATGTAATTAGTTGAAGAGGTGATTAAATGATAAGTGATGAATGGATGGCTCTTATAAGGCTTGTCAAACCAATGCCTAGAATAGAGGAAACAAGTGTGTGCTAATAGTTCTCAAGAGCTTGGGTCTTGGTCTAGATTGACTTCTACAAGGTAACAATAAGCCAAGATGTGGAAAGTTGGATGTCAAAAGCTTGTATGAAAATAAAATGAGTTTTCTTGATTTCTACTGACCTAAACATTAGTTTGGAATTTGGCTTAAGTAATCGATGTCAGTGATCCCACTGATGTCAGCCATGGGTTGATCGATGTCAATGGCACGAGAATAGGTAAAAGGGATATTTTTAGCCTATTTTCTATTCTTTCTTGTGCCAAGTGTGGTATCCATTAGGAAATGATAGAAATAGGAGGTTAAGAAGGACGTAGTTGGTCAGGAATTTATTTTTGGGGTAAGAACAAGTCATGGGTAGTTAGGATAAGGGGACTAAGTCTTGAGGTGACTCAGAGGGTAAGAATTAGTCTTAGGATGAGGTGGCCAGGTAAGGTGGCATAAGTGGTTTTTAATTAACTTTATTAAATATTTTAAATTAATTAAATGTGTGAGGGGCAAAAGCATGGGTTAAGAAGGCTAATTATTATTATTGAAAAGGGGCTCAAGGGGGGTTTTGACATAGGGAGTTATGCACATGTGTGACATAATTTTGGTGTCTACATTTACCACTTTTTATCTTATAATTTGCACTGACAAGTTATGAGACAAAAACATGAGTTAGATGCTCCAGGTATTGGATGAGGTATCCCCCCTTAAAATAGGAACCGATGGAGGAGAAATCAAAATCAGGTACCAGTTTGATAAGAAGTGAATTGGGTGAGTGGATGAGAATGTGGTATCACTACTTGCACGTATACTACTATGAGTTATAGTCAACGAAATCAAGAACAGGTAAGGTGGAAGAGGACTCAAATAGAAATAACCAAATCATGGCTTGTAAGTGATAGTTGATAAGGTCAAAATAATTAAAGTTATAGCTCCAATAGTCCATGTGTGCTAGGTATCTGAGGTAGGAAGTGCCCCTAGGAAACACAAAAGGTTATAGGTGACAGGACTAGCTTGGTCACCATCTAAAACACCTAATATACATGCGCGTGTTTAATATCCAACTATAGAGGGATATTATAAGTGATTAATACAAGCAATGCAAGGTTGGTTTAAAAGGGTCAATGATCAAGAAGATATTCATGATCTCCAATCAAAGTCATCGTGGATGGAGATTTAAGTGATCTTCAAGGGTGGTTGTCATGTTTGGGGAGATATATGTAATCTCTAGGTTGGTTGTCATGGTCAGGGAGATATACATGAGCTCCAAGTTGCCCCAGATTAGGGGTAGACACCAAAGGATTGTGGTTATTTGTGAAAACTCTAATTCAAGGTTGTCGATGTCAGTTATGTCATCGATGTTGATAGGAAATAGTGCCAATGTTAGTGACTTAGGTCAAGGATGTCAACATCGATGGGTGACCAAACTCAACAAAAAGGGGTTTGGTGTCCCACCAAAACTCATTTACAACATTTGATTGGAAAGAAAAAGAGCTCTAAGTGTTGGTGAGATGGTAGAGCTAGGAGG